>VZRI01013646.1:192337-220551 GCA_013397515.1 Upupa epops | reverse complement strand
ATGAATGAGGTCACTCCTCAGCCTCCTCTTCTCCAAGCTCAAGAGACCCAGCTCCCTCAGCCTTTCCTCATAGGGGAGGTGCTCTACTTCCTTCATCATCTTTGTCACTCTATGCTGGACACCCCTCCAAAACTCTGTGTCCTTCTTGAACTGAGGGGCCCAGAACTGGACACAATACTCTAGATGCTGCCTCACTAGTGCAGATAGAGGGGGAGAAGAACCTCTCTCTATCTGCTAACCATCCCCTTTCTGATCCACCTCAGGATGTTGTTTGCCCAACTTGACCACAAGAGCACATTGCTGGCTCAGATTCATCCTGCTGATTCTATGATTTTGATTCTATGATCATGCTCAACCTGCAGATTCACTGAGTTTACCCCAAGCATTAATAAGCTCAGGCTTCTCATCTCATAATAAGTGCAGAACACCCAACACAACCTATGGAGCCTCCTAAACAAACACGGATCATTATATGAAGTCTGCTTTGCTCACAGGATCCCAGCACCTTGTGAGGGTCTTGGCAGGTGGTTCATACCCCTTGAGATCATGCTCTCACTCATTATTTTAAGTCCTGTAAGCATCACAGAAAAATAACTCTTGATGGATATTGCCTTTACCTGGTCACAAAGTTGAGCAAGTCCCACAAAAACCTGTTCAGCAGGAGCTCAAGGAGTAATAAAACATGTTACTAGCCACAAGCAATAGTGCTGTCCTAGCATGCTGCACCTATTACAGTTCCACACTGCTCCACTAACTAGGCAGAGAGCTACTAAAAACGTAACTCCAAGTTTATTACGTTAAATCTGTAATAAATCTGTCACGGCCATTCAGGCACTAACACACGACTGTGGAAAATATGTTGGCGTATGATTTGATAGCAGCAGATGGGCACTTAGCTATTGTTTCATCATTGTAAACTACAGGGAAACTCTTACTTACAAGGATCTGCACCCTGTGGGACAGATCTTTGGCTGGTGTAAAGTGGCCCAGAGCCAGGGAAATTCATGGAGCTCCGTCAATATAAACCAGCTGAGGACCTCATCCTGCTCTTCCAGTTGCCATGCCAGAATGGGTTAAGAAGAGCCATCCTGACTTGGGTTGTAGGTTCACTCCGCTCTGTCCCACCCCTTCTGCAAAAGTAGAGGAATGGAGCAAGAGCGACCCTTTTTCTGGCCATTAGTGAGTTTAGGGACATCTAAGCTGAATGATCCCTCGTAATAGCCAGTGACTGCTTTGCCTCTATGATTTCTTCTATTCCCTTTGGAAAAGTCATTTATACCTGCTACACTAAAAATGGTAGGTGGGACTGTGTTTAACAGCAAAATCAAGCATTTTATGCA
The DNA here is from genome assembly GCA_013397515.1 of Upupa epops. Taxonomy (NCBI): domain Eukaryota; kingdom Metazoa; phylum Chordata; class Aves; order Bucerotiformes; family Upupidae; genus Upupa; species Upupa epops. Next base: position 219,211 of record VZRI01013646.1, on the reverse strand, counting down.
AGAATCATGGCTTTGATGTCTTAAAATTACCACCATTAAAATTTTCAGTACTTCTTATTATGTGAGAAGGGGTGTCTAACCCTCTACTCACCACAGTACCCACAATTTGGTGAATATCTAAGAAGTCTAGGAACCATTGTCTATCAGTCAGATAATATCGTAGTGAGCCATCCCTATTCCAGGGTGGACAGTCCCTGTTTACTTAGATCTTCTTTTTCTCTGCCACAGAAACACAGAACCTTGCATAGAAGGAGAAAATCTCTGAAAGTTGTAAAGTGCATAAGGGTGAAGAGTTGTCACCTAAGAAGAGGAAGTGTCACCTAAGACAGTGGCTCTGCAGAGTCATGGAGGAAACCTCTGGGGGTTGTCTCTGATCAATCCCTCTGAAAGCAAACTTCACCCAGCACCAGATGAGGTAGTTCATTTGTATTTTGAGTGCTTCCAAGGGTGGTGTGATTTAACCCCATCTAACATCTAAACCCGACAGAGCAAATGGCTCAACTCCCTCCACAGTGAGGTGTGTAAGATCAAATGTGAAAAAAACTTGAAGCTTGAGATAAGAGAGTTTAATAGATAAAGTAAAAGCTGTGTGTAAAGCCAAAGTAAAACAAGGGAAAAAAACACGTTCCACGGGCAGGAAGTTGTTTGGCCGTCTCGAGGAAGGTCAGGACCTATCATGTGTAATTATGATTTGGGAAGACAAACATCATCACTCTGAACATCCCCCTATTCCTTCTTCTTCCCTCACTTTATATGCAGAGCATTTTGTCATTTGGTCTGGAATATCCCTTTGGTGAGTAGGGTCAGCTGCCTCACCCATGTCCCCTCACAACATCTTGTGCATAACCAGCCTCCTCACTGGGCTGGAGTGAGGAACAGAAGGACCTTGACTGTCTGTAAGTGCTGCTCAACAATAACTAAAACATCTCTGAGTTATCAAAACTGTTCCCAGTGCAAATCCAAAACATAACCTCATAGTAGCTACTAAGAAGAAAATTAAGTCCAGCACAGAACAACAAGCTCCCCAGATGCCTGTCTCAATGCTTTACTGCCCGCATCATGAAACATTTTCTTTCTTATTGTCCATTGCTCTACAAAGGGCTTGGATCATCCGTTCTCTGAATCCCATTGAGGTATTCAAGAGAAATGTTAAATTGTCCTCTAAAGCTCTCTTCTCCAGACCAGAAAAACCCAGATCCTTTAAACCCTCCTTGTATTTCACATGTTCCAACCCTTTGACTCTCATTGTAGCTTTCACTGAACAACACTGGTTTCACAGTTTCTTGACTGGGAGCCAGAACGGGGCCCAGTGAGGACAGGACAGCAGAGCACATCTCTGGTTGTTCTCCAAATAATGAAAAAGTCCCTTCCTTTCTGATTTTTGCCAATAATTTTTAACAGCCAATGTGCATGAAATTAATATTTTCTTCTATAGTTGTGTGCAGACCCTAGAAAGTCATGTCCTAGTCCCGACTAAACCCAGCAGAAGTAGCAGTAATGATATTGGTGGTAATAAGAGTAAATAAAATAAAACATGTAAAAATAATAAAGATCTACAAATAAATAAAAAGAATAAATAAACCCCATAGATAATATCAGAATAATCCATAAATAAAAGCACTATAATGCAACAATCAATAATATATGCTGATAGTACAATAAATGATAATATAAGAGTGTTGTTACCTGCAATAACTAACAACACTATTAACTGGCAATAATACAATACACCCTTCTAGGAGCAGCAGGAAAATACCCTTTGCAATGACAGATATTTGCTCTTGCTGTTCCTAGTACAGAAAGTATGTGGGGTTTTGGCCTCTTATCCTTGTTAAATCCCCGAAAAACACTGTGGCAAAACCCTCACGATTCTGTCTGTTTTACTAAGATTTTCAGGGCCCCATTTCTGGTGAATATCTTTCTTTATGAAGGGGTAAAACTACATCTAAGCTCACCAAATCGTTTTCCTAATGAAAAAGGGGGGGAAATGTAGCACTCTTTTGCGTGAACATGCCCACATTTATAGCTGGTAGGATGAGAGGTTTTTAGTTGGTTTTCTGGAAGTGAAGTTTTAACCAAAAGAAACCCCACTAAAAATAATTTTTATTCTTTAAGAGAATGAGAATCCTCAGAAAGCCACCTCAGCCGCCCCAATGAAGGCGGTTTGAGGCTCTGCATCTTCACCTAGATGCTCTATCACGTACGGCTGCTCCTCAAGCTGCTCCTTTTGAGTGACCCAGGACAAACAAACCAGGTGGTTCTTCAGCTGTTTGCTTTTTGCCTTTTTACATCTCACTACCAGAAGGGACACAGTTGGTTTAAAACTCCTATATCTTCCTGAACTCAAGTATTTCTACTGATTTGAGGAAATTCTGTTCCATATTTTCTTTTTCTTCAGTGTAATAGAAATTTTCTGCAGGCATAGTCATCCCTTCCATGTTGACATGCAACTCAGTTTAATTTTTTTAAATCTTAGAGGATTTTTATCACAATGACACAAAAAGAAACCCAACTCCACCACTCTTACCTGAAAAATATTCTCCTCATAAATTTTGTTCTCTCCATGCTTCCCATTCTCTTTTTTTAGCAGAACCAAATGCTGAAATAGAGAACAGAACCTTTATGGACATCTGAGAGTGCAGAACTGAGCCATAGAGGAGCTGTGAGAACGTCTGGACATAATGACAGCCAGAAGCTTGGAGAAGAGACTAAAAGAAAGCTCAATCTGTACATGTCGTGTCCTTATGCTGTGAAAGACCACCGCTGGAAAGGGGATAAAAGCCTGGCTGGACCTCTCCTCTAATGTATGGCCATATATATACTTTTACGAGCTGGATTCTATCCAGGCAGGTTGAGAATCCTGCACTGTCTGAGGTTATCCATAGTGTTGCACCAGAATAGAAGAGTCCACACACTCATTCGTGGGTCTGAAGACAGGATGGTGCAGAATGAGGATATATCTGACCTGCAGAATGGCTAAGCCTGGCCTGTCTTGCATGGCAGATGCAACATCCACAACATTTCCTGCTCTAACTCAAACTAAAGCCCACGGCAAACACAAGGGTGGTCTATGTAAAGCAAGTCCTCACCTTTGCTGAGAAACCTACTCACCATCACCTGTGTTAGACAGGGAAAAGGGAGGAATGGGAATGGTGCTGGGCTGATTAAATCCGCACACAAATCCATATGTTACGTGATTGAAAGGGGGGAGAAGGGAGAAGAAAATGAGCATTTGTAACAGGATGAAATCTGGGAAAATGGGACCAAAAACTCTTCGTAATTCGAAGCAGTTGTGGGAGTTCTAAGCCCATAAGCCATAAATGACTAAAACATGTCCCTGCATTTTGGATTATGAAAAAGATATTAGGGTGGGTTTTTCTCTCTTTTTAATGGGATTTGATGGCGTGCCAAAATATCGGTTTGGGTTTTTCTTTTCTTTAATATGTTTTTTAAAAACCGCCTCACTTGCCAAACGTGCTCATGAATACCATTTTCTCTAGATAGGCACCGACTTAGGAGGAAAAACACACACACACACACACAAATTGTCTCATGTTACTTGAAATGTAAATCTTTTCTTACTTGTATTTAATTAAAAAAAAAAAGGAATAAAACATAGCTTCTACAGCAATCCAGTAGGTTTTGCTTGGAGCTGACGATGGGGTGTCCTGGAAGTTAGAAACAACAATTTGTACATCAATGAGTCCCACTTCTGAATGAAGAGCAATTCCTCCTTCCCCTTGTCCTCATTTCTGACTTCATGTCACCAATTCCCATCCTGCTCCCAAGCTCTGGCACTTGCCCAGAGCTACTGATTTCTGATGGCTTTGTGTTAAATGACTTCCACCTGCTCCCAAAGACTGGTGGGGACTGCTGTCTGCCTGCAAATCATGGCCTTTTTACTAAATGTATGAAATAAAAGGGGCTGATTTATTTGCAGAGGCAACGTTTTTTGAATGCAGCTGACAATGCACATGGATAGGGCACAGCCCTGCCACAAACAGGAGGAATAATAAATTTTCATGAGCTACAAATTTCATCCATGTACCAGGCTTGTATTTCCAAGCTGTCAGCCTGTATTGAGAGGCCAATACTGTGTCTGTCAAAGAAATGTTCTCTCTCTGGAACAGTGTTTATTACTGCAATATTACGTAGCCACTAGAGAGAATTTTTGGGTAAGTGATATTCAGACATAGAATCATTGAATCACAGGGTTGGAAGGGACCTCTAAAGGTCATCTAGTTCAACTCCCCTGCAACAAGCAGGGAAACCACTTAGTAGAACAGATTGCCCAGAGCCCCATCCAGTCTGACCTTGAATGGCTGCAGGGATGAGGCCTCCACCACCTCTCTAGACAACCTGTTCCAGGGATCCACCACCCTCAGATGAAAGACCTTTATCCTGATGTCTAACCTAATCTATCTTTTTCCAGCTTAAAACCATGACCCCTAGTCCTATCAATAAATGTCCTGTTGAATAGTTCTTCCTCAGCCTCCTTATAGTCCTCTTTCAGGTGTGAAAGGTGACATGTGGCAAACAATCTCTGCCTTTAAATAGGTGGTTTCCCAGCTGTGGTTGGGCAGATACCTGAAAATCCTTGGAGTACTCCAAAGGTGCATGTGTGAGATAATGAAGAAGTGTGCAAGATCATCAGAAAGCTTCAGAACACTTGGTGGGGGGTGGCACATTTTCTGGAAGTATCTAAAAATTACAAGGAAATCCCCAACACTACACTGGAAGCCACTACTGTAGAAAATACTTGGGGTCTCCAGAGAGATGCTGTGAGAAGTACCAAAACCCTGACTCTGCTTTGACAGGGTTTCTCTGTGGCTTTCCCGCAAGCGACTCCTTATTTCTAATAAACTGGTTATAATCCTTTTTAAAAACTTTGTTCAGTGATAGTTTATGGAGGATGAATATATGACCAGAGGTGAACGTGTCCAAGTTATGGGTCTGAGGATCATGTGCTGCGGACAATAATAAGCACATCAGTAGAAAGCACTATAAATACTTCCATTTCCTGCTCCCTTGGATTGTATAATACTCTCTAGCTCTTTGTGAACAGTTTACTAATTCTTTATAGACTAGTCACGACCAAACTCGTAGGTTTATGTGGGACCAATAAGTTGCTACAGGCCTGGAGAATCGCCCAGGCTGAGGTTTTGTTGTTTAGATTCTATGAAATTATTTGTCTCGTGTTAAAACAGAAGGTTTCCCAAAGTTCAGGGATACAGCCACCAAAAAAACCCAGAAAGAAGATATTTGATAAAGACTCAGAGGTCCTATTCCTGACTGAGTAAACTGAGAGTTGCACATCTATTTATTTGTATTATTCCAGCAAAGGGAGTATCTAATCCAAGACCTCTGGGTACCCTCACACACCATTAACAACACAGTGGTGCCCCAGTACAGATAAATAATTATCTGACTTGAGCTCATAAAATGTCCTCATCCTTCTCACACCCAACTTCTGAGTCCCTCTAAGCATCTTAGGAAAGCAGATGGGGTGCTCTGTGTCTGTTCCATCACCATCAATTGGTTTCTGGAATGTCAACCACTTCCAAGGCCTCTCTTCCTCTTCTCTGAACCATTTTTCTTGGGTAGACACCCTAAGAAACAGAAATATTCCTATTCTGTGAGCATAGGACACAAGGGATCTAGTTAGAATGTGATTGGCTTGCTTGGGTGCCTGCAGTAGCACAAGAGGTAGCTCTTCCATAGGGCAAATGAGAAGACTTGATACAACTGCAACTCCTGCCATTTGCTCATCAGGACAGTGATTAAAAACACAACTTGGCTGTGTCAGCTCGTGCTTTCTTGGAGAAGTTCATCTGAGAGATATTCTGCAGGGAAAGAAGTTGCCCAGCATGTCAGAGTCCTGGCAAGCACCCGGAGACTCAGGAAATGAGAACAGAGAGAGATTGTGAAGCCACGGAGAAGCTGCTCTCCTGCCAAGCACACAAAAGAAAGCCAAGCATGGCTGAACACCCTGGAAAAAGAATTGCCTCTGTGTTTCTGACCAACATGGAAAGAGAAGTGGCAGCAAAATGCTCCCCCAGGTTCTAGAGCATGAGTTGACAGCTTCAATGGAAAGGGTGGACTTCCAGCTTTAGAGATGTTTCATTAAACATGTTCCCTGGCTGATGAGCTGGGAAGGCTGTAAACCCTCCTTGATCAGCTGCAAAGCTCCCATTGACGTCACTGTGATGAGTGCACAGAGATCAGGGACAAAGCATGGGCTTTTTGTAGTGTAGAATATGAATTTGTTGGTATTTACTCTTTGTTGCCTGCAGCCTCTCTCAGTGGAAAAGTCTTTGGTCCTTAATGACTGTCAGTGTCTTTCCCTTTGTCTTCTTCTCAACTGGCTCTTGGTCCCTTTCTCCAGCTCTTTCCTTCCCCTTTCTTGCACCTCACTTCCTCTTTTGGAGATTTCCCACCCACTCAACCATGGAAGAATCAACACTTCAGAGGTGTCCTTTATGCAGTAAGTCAATTCTCCTCTTGTCTAAAAGCCATGTAGAGATGTTCTTTTTCACTTCTCTCTCCCCTAAGCCTTTAGAGCCATTGCATGGTGGTTTGGTGACATCTCCAGAAAATGTTTTGCTAGCAGCACCTCAACACTAAAGAAGTGTTGAAGTTCCTCTGTCGCATATAGGACCTCACACTCAGTTTTCAGGATACACCAGGAACATGTTGCCTGTGCCAGGTGCCCCCAAGGCAGGCAGGTGGCTGCCTATCAGCTGCTGCCAGTTGTATGGCACAAAAATCTTGTTATGTAAAGCTGTTGGGTGAGGTTTGGAGGGGAAAAGGTTGTTTTAGTTGAAACAAAAGCCTGAATGTTTTTCATCACTGGTTCCAAATGCTCAGAAATCATGAAGCAGCAGTCTTTTGCTCTTCCCCTGGCACATCCCTTCCAGTTGGCTTAAAAATCATGGGTTTAGGGGAAAAAAAAGAAGGAGATAATTGTGGATTGGTTTTATTTCTTCTCTGGCTTTGGAAAGCTGAGCATTTTCTCCTGAGAGACAAGCTGGATTCTCCCTTCTGTTTTGAAGAGAAAACTGAGACTCTTCAGTGTCGTATCACTCTGGCTTTGGATCTATAACATCATGACAGTCATAAAATCATAGAATGGCTTTGGTTAGAAGGTCCCTCAATGATCATCCAATTTCAACTCCCTTGCCATGGGCCAGGACACCTCTCACCAGATCAGGTTGCCCAGAGCCCCATCCAACCTGGCCTTGAACACTGCCAGGGATGGAGCAGCCACAGCTCTGTCACCCTTACGGTGAAGAAGTTCTTTCTCATATTTATGTAGAACCTCCTATGTTCCAGCTTATGCCCTTTCCCCCTTGTCCTACCATCAGATGACACCACGAAGAGCCTGACTCCTTCCTCCTGACACCTGCCCTTTACATATTTGTAAACATTAATGAGGTTACCCCTCAGCCTCCTTTTTTTCCAAGCTAAAGAGACCCAGCTCCACTCCCTTAATCATCTTTATGGCTCTGCTTCTTGTATGGAGGACAACAGAAGTGAAGTCTGAAGACAACCTTCAACAAGCACAAAGCTTTTCTAACCAGAACTTGGAGCAGCTGGCTGATTTGAACCTTATCCCGTCAAACGTAAATTAACATTATCAATGAAGGAACATATTGATTCTACAGCAGTCAAAATGCAGAGAAGAGAATGTGTTTTGCTGATCAGTCCCTTGACCCCCAGGACACAGAGCACCTGCATCCTCTTTGGAGCTCTGCCACTATTTGAAAATCTGCCCATCGATGTCTGAATCGATGTTATAATAACAAGTCCTTTCCTCATCTCTAATTTCTGTGATTCTATGAGCACAGCCCTACACTGTCTAAATTTCTTGGGAAAACATACGGGGCATGCCCATGACCGTGCTTTCGAAAGAATTTGTGGGATTATGTCAGACAGTTCCCAGTGAGCCAACATCAAAGATATTGGGTTGCAGTTTTTTAATAAAGCTTAACCGATCGTGACAGCAAGTTCATTCAATGTTTTCTAGCTGACAGGATGGGCTGAAGGAAATACCCAATTATGGGAGATTATGCGTGCGTGAGGAACAATGGGTGCTGCTGTGTATTATTATTTTTAGCGAACATTAGAAAAATAATAAACCAAAATAGCAGTAGAGATGGGGCTGCGAAGGAAACCAGATCTGAGCGTGATGTTAATACCTACAATTTCAGGCTGTCAAGGGACGCTTTGATTACACAAACTGCACGAGGTTGAAGTCAGACAGGTAGATTGAAAGATAGATCACTGCATGTAATGTGTAGTCATCCAGAGTGGAATTGGCACCTACTACTCCGGTGACAATATAGAGTTTGGGTCAAAAAAAGGCTATTTAAACAGCTACTGCATAGGGCTGCCTGTCTCAGGAAATACTTTGAGTTTCATTGACATCTCCTAACTTCAGGAGGTCAACAGCAGCAACACTGGTGAACAGAGCAACAATTCAGTGTCAGCCTGACCCTTTGTAGAGATTGGAAGGAAAGAGGCAATTTTGCTTTGTTTTTTCACATCTATGGCACACCAGCATCACTGGGCTTGAGAAGAGAAGGACTTGGGTTCTGGGGGATGAAAAGCTGGACAGGAGCTAGCAATGTGCACTCGCAGACCAGAAGCCCCCACCCCATCATGTCTTGGGCTGTGTGTCCAGCAGGGTGGGCAGTAGGTCAGTGAGGGGATTGTGCCCCTCTGCTCTGCTCTGGATCTCTGCAGGGCTGGGTCCAGCTATGGGCTTCTCAATACAGCAGACCTGGAGCTGGTGGAAAGGGACTAAAGGAGGCCCTAAAAATGCTGCACTGAGGGTGGAATCTGCTGCTGTGAGGCCAGGCTGGGAGAGTTTGGCTTGGTCAACCTGGAGAAGATCTTCTTGCAGCCTTTCAGGGCTTAAAGGGGTTGTTAAGAAAACTGGAGGGACTTTTTACAAGGGCATACTGTGACAGGACAAGGGGTGATTGATTTAAACTAAAAGATAGAGATTCAGTCTAGATATAAAGAAAACATTTATGCTGAGGATGGTGAGACACAGGCTTAGGCTATCCAGAGAGGTGTTACTTGCTCCATCCCTGTAAATACTGAAGTCCAGGTTACCTGATGGGAGTCTAGTCTAATGGGAGGTCTCCCATGGCAGGAGATTAGAACTAGATGATCCTTAAAGTCCCTTCCAGCCCAAATTCTTCTGTGAATCTATGCTTAAGCACTGCTGTGGTGCAAGCTGAGCTCTGACCCCTCCAATGCTCAGCAGCACTTTCCTTGAGTTATCTGACCTCTGGACCTCGGGGACTCCCTTATAACCGAGCTGTAAGCGAGAACATGGCTGGGGTGTGTTTCAAACTCTTTCTGGAAGAGAGTTGTATTTTCAAGTGGTTCTTCTATTTTATTGTTTTAATGATAATTGTTTACAGCCTTCTCCTCTGCTCCCTTCACAATCGCTTTGTCAAAAATGCTGCTTCTCCCAAAGGCTGTTACTGAAGCCCCTTCAATCATGTTCCTTCTGGTGTCTCTGTTCTAGCCTTTGTATTGGAGGTGATGTTCTAACCCCATGTTTGGTTTCCAATGCTGTTATTAAGTCTCACAATCACACGCAATCAACCTCAGCAATGCAGTCATAATCCAAACATTTGGTGATTTTTTTGTTTGGGCTTTTTGTATTTTTGAAATTCCTTTTTTAATTCCTTTTTTTCTTTTCTAATTCTTTTTATTTTAAAATCTGTTTTATCTTTTTCCTTTTTTTTTCTGCTTTTTTTTTTCTTTTTCTTCCCTGGGTGCATGGTTTGCAATGACACAATGGCTAGTTTAGGGGTCTTGGTTTTCTTGGATGATATTTTTGTGTTCAAGAGCTTAATGTTTCTGACATGCACTCCAAAACTCCCTGTCTTTCTTCTCTTCCTCCTTCCTTATCCTCTCCCCAGTACTACTTACTAAGAGACTTTACCAGCACAACAACCCTTTTTCTTACTCATTCAGATGTTAGATTTGCCCTTCATGAACCTAACCAACCACAGTCACTGTCGTGCAGAGAACAGAACGTGCCCATGTTGACTTCTTGTGGTGACTCTTAAGACTCCTGGAGAAGGGACTGTGTTCTTCATCTCATTTCAAAATTCATAGCTCAAGCTATGAATTCATCAAGCTGGGCTTGATGAGCTCAGAGGTCATTTCCAGCCTCAGTAATCCCGTGATTCTGTTTGCTGTTGGTCAGTTTTACCTGTTTGATGGTTTTGGCTGGGATGCAGTCTGTTTTCTTCATTGTAGCCACTATGAGGTTATTATGGGGAAAATAATAATAAGGGAGCAGAACATACACAGAGTTAAGGCCTTTTTGGCAGAAGTTGGGAAAGGACAAGACTGACCCAAAAGAACCAAAGGGATATTCCAGACCCTATGATGGCATGGTGTCCATAAATCTGCAGAACAGTTTTGCTGAGGAGATGCTGCTTGGGGACTGTCTGGCATCAGTCAGTGAGTGGTGAGCAATTGTTTTCACTTGCAACACTTGTCTTTCTTAGGTTTTATTGCTCTCTGCTGTTTTCCTTGTCATTACTACTTATTACTATTATTACTACTGTCATCACCACTATTATTAATAATGAATATTAATTATTATTAAATTGTTCCTATCCCAACCCACAGTTTTTCTCACTTTTATCCTCGCAGTTCTCTTAACCCCATCCCACTGTGGTGTCTGAGTACCTACTTTTTGTGGTGCTTAGTTGCCCACTGGGTTTAAACCAGCTCATCTGGGAAGATCATGTGTCAAACAGATCTTTCACCATCACATTAACCATCAAATTAAGTATCAGATGGCAAAGCACACACCAAACAGATTCTGAAAAGGCATTTTACACACTTCCTTGCAATTCTCTTTGGGACCCCCAAAGCATTGGGGTATTCCAAGGAAAATATCAACATCATCAGGTCATACTTTGGTCAGAGGGCAGCATTCATGGGTCGAGAAAAGCAGCCCTAGGTCTATGCATTCAGTCAGATATTGATGTGCACTAAGGAATTCATTAGTCATCTCTCCTGTTTGGTACCACCACTGACTTCTCTAAAGGAAATTGGAGACACTTCTGGAGTAGATGATACAAATACACAATTTCTGCTGATGGCAGCTCTCCTGATCAATAGTTCAGGTTTGGTTTTGGAACAAAAGCATCACCCAGCATTACAAAATCCAATGTGAAGCTAATACCTTACGATGAAAATAAGAAGACAATGTGACTCCCAGCAGCTGCCAGGTCTGGGACTATCTTTTTTAGAGGGCAAAAGGCTACAAAATGTGACCTTATTTGTGTGCCTTGGCAAAATCAGCAGAAAACAGTATCATGAATTGGCAAAGGCAGATGCTGATAGTCAGGAGCTTGGATGACTGAACACCTACAACCAGCAGATCAAACCCTGGCTCCTCAGCTCAGATGTTCTTTCTACCTTTACACACAGATGTGAGTGCTGGAAATCCACCAAAGATATAAACAAGATATCTCAATGCTTTGGAAAGAAAATGCCCTAGGAAAACAAGACAAGCCCCTGAGGATTCAATGGAATGAGCCTGTAAGAAATACTGGGATTTGTCAAGCTTTTGACAACCCCTTGTCTCCAGCAGGATGCATTCAAGCTATGTGAAAAACGTGAACCTGGTGCGTCTGCCACAGCAGGTGGGACAGTAAGCAGCAGGAGAAACATATGACAGGAATTGGCTGGAAGAATAGAAATACCAAAACTCAATCAATAGGGGAGGAAGTGGGTGAGGAAGTGACAAGGAGAGCATACAGAGAACAAGAGAAGGTAGAGAGGAGTGGAGACTTGGCATTGTTCAGCCTGAAGAGAAGGCAGCTTGGGGGGGACCTTATAGCAAACTTCCAATCCCTGAAAGGGGCCTGTAAGAAGGCTGTAGAAGAACTATTCAGTAGGACCTGTAATGATAGGATGAGGGGTCATGGTTTTAAGCTAGAGGAGGGTAGATTTAGGTTAGACATCAGGAAAAACTTCTTTAATGTGAGGGTGGTGGATCACTGGAGCAGGCTGCCTAGAGAGGTGGTTGCAGCCCCATCCCTGGAGCCATTCAAGGTGAGGCTTGCTGGGGCTCTGGGCAATCTGTTCTAGTGAGTGATGTCCCTGCTTGTTGTAACTGGGTTGCACTATATGATCTTTAGAGGTCCCTTCCAAACTTATGATTCCATGTTTTTAAGATGTTTCAGCATGAAACTTTAACATTTCATCTGCACTAGCAGAAAATTATAGTCTGATGTCTTGTCAATATACTATATTATAAAGAACGTTGCAAAGCAACCCTGGATTTAACTCTGATTTAACCCCCTGCTGAAAGTAAATCACCTTAGATTAGGGTGGACTTTTCACAAGCTCTCTGGATCCCAGTCCAGAGTTTGGCCATCTTTACGGTGAAAATATTCTTTTCCCTGATGTGTAGTCAGATTCTCCCTTTAGTGAATCTTCTACCTGCTGCCCTTCTGCTGTGCATTTTCAAGAAAAGTTTGTCTCTACCTACTCTGTCTCTTTTTGTCAGGTAGCTGAAGAGAGCAGTAGGATCTTCCTACAGTCCCCTCTGCTCTTCCATATGGGTTTAGCCAGGCCAAAATGATAGTCTTATAGGAAATGTTCAGACTTTGTTAAGGAGTTAGCTTTAGCCAAGGACATTTCCTAGCAGGGAAGGTGGTCAAGATCATTTTGCTTTTGGAGGAAAATTAATGCAGATATTTGAGTCTTCTATTAGAGTTATTTGTGTGCACACAACATACTAAACCCTTGATAAGGTGATTCTGGGGATGAATTCAGAGTGAACAAATACCTATGTGATGGAGAGAAAGAAATCCCACCAGAGAGTCAAACATCCCTGCTAGAGCAGATTCACCCAGAACAGGTTGCACACAGTTGTGTCCAGACAGGATTGGATTCTCTCCAGAGCAGGGGACTCTACAACCGCTCTGGACAACCTGGGTCAGAACTCTGACACCCACAAAGTCAAGAAATTTCTCGTTATATTAAGGTGGAACTGCACACATTCCAATTTGTTCCAGTTCTCAGTATCTCCTTGTCCCTCTTGACCAGAGAGCCCAGAACTGGACAACAGGACTTCAGATGTGGCCTTGCCAGGGTAGAGTAGAGGATGAGGCGAATCTGCCTTGATGAGCTAGCATCAATCTTCTTAATGCACCTCAAGAGACCATTTGCCTTCTTGCCCACACGCAGCCTACTACTTCTTTATGGTGACAAATGCCAGAAGAATCTGAGACTCTTGAAGGGTGCTTTAAATGATGTTAGCAGATAAATGCTTCTGGAGTTCATCAGGGACGTGTTTAAAACGGGGGCCACACACTTTGCATTTTGGACTAGCTTTGAACTTGTGGAGTAACTTCTGAGCACAAGAAATGCACCATATCAGCATCTATGCCCTTCAGATGCAGCTAGATGAATGTCTATGCAGAAACAAGCTCTTTTAAAAAAAATTGAGGACTGTGTGCTCAGCACTATGAAAAGGAACGAGCTGTCAGCCAAACCTAAAGAGCAGGATACAGTCCTCCAGCAACAGCAGCTGAACTTGCAGCAGTTACCAACTGAAAATAGCTCAGCCTCACTCCCCAGGTGATATAAAGCAGCTGAGTTCCATCACAGCTGATCTTGGTGTAGGGAATAAATCTGTGTCATGCTCACACCAGTGCTTTCTGTTCTGGGGGTAAGTGCATCTGATCTTCTAGGTTGGGGAAATCTTGGCAAGCCTAATGCCTTCTGCTGTTGGGGAGAAGCCAGTATGGGGTGAACATACCCACCTTACAGCATCGCTATAACATAAGGAGGAAAGAGAAGCAGAAGGGAAACGGAGAAGTAAAGGAGACCCAGCAAAAAAAATTAAACAAAAAAAAAATCTGTGAGATGTGAAGTGGGAAAGAAGAAATTAAAAAGGAGAAGAAATAGAAGGAAAATATGGATGGTGAATAAAGGATGGTATTGAGGAGACTTAAAGCTTCAAACCAGGGTGATTTGAAGAAGTTTGTATGGAAGAAAGAGAAGATAAAGGATGACAGGCAGGAGGATGGCTGTATCCTTCCCAAGGTTTGTTGGTTTTCCTTCAAAATGGCTATTTACTGAGCTAATGGCATCCCCAGCCCAGTCTCAGCTCAGTCATTTGTCCATGTCCCCCAGCCCCTCCCACATGAGCCTGCCTGCCATCCGCGTGCAATCTGTTTTGTCAAAAAACAAAGTCCGAGCCTTAGTGACCCTCTCTGTGGCCCCCGCTCCCTCCCACACGTGTGCACGTACACGTTAATTCCTAACCAAACAATTCAGGGGCTGTTGGCTGGGTGCGTGTCCTTTGGCTGCCCCGGTGTAACCCCCAGAAGCAGTGGAATTAAGCCGTTCTCTTTAAATATTTTTGAATGATTCGCTCCAGTGAAAAGTGAAATCTGGTAAAATCCTGCCGTGTACAGGAGATGTTTGAGATCTCCCCCCATCCCGAAGCTGCAAACCCCACTAGAACCTTCTCCTCCCCTGGGACCAGTGGTGTAGACCAAAAAAACCTCCTCCTGGGCTCCCTTCCAGTTTTAAAAATATACTATTTATAGTACACAAATAGCCAAGGGGAGCTTCTGTTTATTCTTTCTATCTGTTCCCCCACAGCAATGAAATCCAAAGGGATGCTCAGAGTACCAAAGGTGGAGGGCATCTATGGCAAAAGCAAGGTGAGTAACATTTTGTGTGGGACTTGGCACTGAAAGTGGCCATGGGGATGTGCAAAGTGTTTCCAAACAGGCTAACCCAGTCACTTCACTGCTCATTCCATCTATTTGGAGAAGGGTTTTTCCTTGACCTTTTCTTTTTTTGCCTTTGTCTTTTCTAAAGCTTGAAAATCTTTTCTTTGAATGAGGATAAATGTGTTTTCCTCACTGTGCCCCTTCTTGGGAAATTCATAGGAAAATGTCAGAAGGGCCACAGCCGTAGGATCAGTATCTCTTTTATTTTGACTTGAAAAATTACAGCCTAATCATGGTTGTCAGAAGTTGGTCAGGGATTGAAACAGGCTGCCTGGGGTGTGGTGGAGTCACCATCCCTGGACGTGTTCAAAAACCATGTAGATGTGGCACTAGGGAACCACGTTCTGTGGGCATGGTGGGGCTGAGTTGATGGTTAGACTTGATAATCCTGTAGGTATCTTCTAACCTTAATGATTCTAAGTTGCCATCTGTCCCTGATGCAGGTAGTTTTGCATGAAGATCATGTGAGTACCAAAAAATACCCAGATGAGCCAGGTCTGTTTGAGCATTTTTTTGTCCTCTTTTCCAGACACATCTCACTCGTACATGCACTAACTCTCCTCTGGATGACTTTCCTGGGTTACAGCTTTTTGTCCCTCTATTTTATCTTTGCAAGAATAACAGCAGTAAGACCAGAGACTCTTACCAATGTGAGTGATAGTTCCCTAAATACCCTTTTCTTCCTTCTCTAACTTTGCTTGCTCTGGGTTCAAGGGATTCTAGGGTTATGGACATGAGCCTGTGTTTTATGTCCTGACACTTGGCAACCTGAGACAGGGTCTCACCATCTTCAGCATCAAAATTTTCTTTTACTCAGTCTCTTAGTTTAAAACTCTCACCTTCTGTCCTGTCACAACAGGCCACACTAAGAAGTCCTTCCCTATCTTTCTTATAAATTGCTTTTAAGTACTGTAAGACCATCATAAGGTGTCACTCTTCTCCTGGCTGATCAACCCCAACTTGCAGCCTGGCTGTTTTTCTGGTCTTCCTCTGCAGTCTATGAACACGGCCTTTTCAGACGAGTTCTCTGCTCTGTTAAATGCAGACTCTGCTGTGGCTTTAGCCAAAAAATTCTGAACCTGTTTTGAATCTGCATGAACATTGGCTTTGATCTTCCAAAACATCCTATGTATTCATCTCCTTAGCTTGCTGCCCTTTGGCCAGGTCCCCCTTGTTCTTACCTGACCTCTCCTCCTGCATGTGGACCGGTTGCAGGCTCTTGCCCTGGTGATACCCTCACCAGAACAAGAGGGTGAGGTAGATGCATCCTGGTCCTGAGCTTGAGAGGAGAGCTTGGAAAGTTTTAATACAGGATCCTACCTGTCCCTGCGCTGCAGAGCCAGCCAAGATCACGCTCCAGCAGGCAAAGCTTTCTCTTCTGACCGTGTTCTCTCAAACAGTGGTTCAGCTAAGTTCACTCTGACCCCAGATGTTGTGTATTTACCTTTCTCTTTTCTTTTTTCAGCCTTTGAATAGGAGGTATTACAATCATGTGTTTGACACTACCTTCCCTTCTCTTTCGCAGTCCCTTGAGAGGGAATGAACACATCAACACCTAACCCTGACTCATAGAGACCGAGGGGGCTGTTGGTTTTAGGTTGGGAAGATTGCAGAAATTAAATAAACAATATGCCAGACAAAAAAAATGTTCATAACTCCCTGGATTCATTTACAAATATTTAGGCTCACCAGAAACCAGATCTTTGTTTGGAGAGGGAAATGCGGAAGGGAAACTCTAAGACGTTAGTCGACACGTACAGGAAAAAAAAACTAGAAGTGAAGGGGAGAACACGGAACCAGAAAGTCCCTTATGGGTCAGTGAATCCACTCCAGGCAACCACAGCATATCATTGCTTTCCTTAAGTGATCAAGCCTGTGTTTAAAATGTTGAGGTTATTTGCTCCAAATAGCCTTCTCAGAGGGTAACAGCAGGATCTCCTTGCTCCTGTGGTCATGAACTTTCATGTTGAACCTAAATTTATCCACAGCCGGTTTATAGCCCCTTTGCCAGCACAGCTTCTCTCTTTGACTGTTTCATCATCTCTGACTAGAAAACAATCACAGTTTTGGCCAAGCCAGATAAAGAAATGTTATGAAGTCCCTTCTTGGAAGACAATTTCTATTCTCCCCCATCCAACAAAGTTGGGGAAGGGTCTGGAGAACAAACCTAGTGAGGAGTAACTGAGAGCTGGGACTGAAGAAAAGAAGGCTCAAGGGAGACCTTACTGTCTACACCTACCTGAAAGGAGGCTGCAGAGAGGTGGGTTTTGGTTTCTCTTCAGAAGGATCAAGTGATAGGATAACAGGAAATGGCCTCAAGTTGCACCAGGGGAAGTTTATGTTGGACATGAGGAAAAACTTCTTCCTGGAAAGGGTCATCAGGCTTTGGAAGAGGCTGCCCAGGGAGGGGGTTGAATCTCCATCCCTGGCTGTGTTTCAAAGTCATGGAGATCCAGAGACCAGAGCCATGGTTTAGCTGTGGCTTTGGGACAGTTGGTTTCATGGTTGGACTTGATGATCTTGAAGATCTCTTCCAACCTAAATAACCCTATGATTTTCCATCTAGTGTCTGTTCCTCCTGTTTCAATGATCAAAAATCTCCAGTACTCAGTGCAAGGTCTGAGCATACCTACAAGAAAAGCGAGAAGCCTCATTGTTGTTGGATACATCCCTACTGGGCAACTGAATTCTGCTAAAAAGGCTTCACTTTTTTGAAATGAATAACTATACAGAGGGCTCTTTTCCATTATGTCCAACTGTAAAAGCAGAAACGTTGCTGGTTAATCCTGAATTGCAGGGCTTCACATAGGTGTTTTCTTTAGGCCACTTGCCAAGGCCATGTGTTTCTTACTTCCTATTCAGCAGTGCAGGATTTCTCTGTAACTGCTCCCCACCTCTCTCCCTGTAGCAGATGTAATCAGAGCACACCCGCTTTTCTGAGGGAGCTTGTATTCTATACATTTGGTTCCAAAAAATTAAAAGTGCTCTCTTATACTAATTTCTTTCAAGTCTACAGAGCCTCTTTTGACATTAACTATTCTCTTTTTCATGTGGTTTCTATTTACTCTGTGTTCTGATTAACTAAAGACATCCCGTGTCTCTACCCTTTCAAAGTCTTTATTTAACTCTGGACGTACAAGATCATCCCCGCTACTTTTATGTAGAGAACACTGGAATTTTGTCTTGCTGAGATAAATTCATAGAAAATTAGTTTCCTTATTTTTGAAGCTGGGTGTTACCTTTGCTACAGTGCAGTCAAGCAGTTCTAGTCCCACCTTGACTAAGAGTTCTAAAATCCATATTATCAGGTTTGCAAAACCATCTGCCAGCTCCATTTGCATTACATTGGAGATGATCCAATCTCCTTCCTTCCCCCCTCTAGCTCTAATAGTTGCCTGGATCTTGCTTCACCTCTACTTCATCATCTACCTTTGCTGAATCTCCAAGTGATTGTTTGGAAGGGACCTCTGAAAATCATACAGACCAAGCTCCCTGCACAAAACAGGGCCAGTAATGGCAGATCACTCAAGACATTGTCCTTTAGGCGTTTGAATACCTTCAGTATTGCAACTCCCTCATTCCTTCCTGTATGCAGTGAAAAATCAGACACTTCTTTACTTTTCATGCCATACTCAGACCTTTTTTCTCTCAACTTTACTCAGTGAGTAGTGGATGCATTTATTATTATTATATCATTAATTTATTGGCACAGCTAAGAATATTTGTTCTGTTTTAATAAATCTCATCATGAAACAGCTACAACCCCCCCAGTCATCCCAAAAGCCTATGAGTCATCCAGGTAGAACTTCCTTCTCTAGTCAATCCACTTTATTGTTCTATTTTTTATCTTGTTATTTCAAGATTCCCTGCTTATTTCTCTTCTGCAGGAACTGTGATCTGGTTTTGTGTTCTTTTTCTGAGATCCAGACTTCTCACACTCAAAATGTTCCAGCTTTCTCCTGTTAGTTCCTTATCTGTGCTGAAGCACTCACTATGGTTGGTCAAAATTGTGCAAAATGTTTTGTGTTAATGAAGGAATTGGGGAGCAAAGTGGAAGATTTTGAAACTGGGTGTTAAACAAGAGACTTGGTAGAAAAACAAAATAGGAAGGGGTAGGAGGAAAAAAACCCTTTCCTGAGTAGGGACAAAAATAAAGGAAAAAGGGAGATACTTACTGTCTGTGACAGACTGGAAAGAAAAATGTAGGTTTTGGTGGTCAAAATAGGAAGCTCAGCAGGAGGGGGCAGAGCTAGGAGTTCTCTACAGTCAAGTGCAGAACGAGGCAGCAAACTCTATAGGATTATAAAACAGATGAAGCACTGAGATTCACCTCTTTCCATCTACCTACTTGGGAAACTCGTTGCTTAGGTGTGACAGGTTTAATAATTAAAGTGTCCTTGAGGATGTTGGTTACTTGGAAGTAAATACTGTACCCAAATAGCCATGGTACAGCTGAAAGAGGTGAGGAGAACTTCGTTGAGAAGGTTCTTCCTTCTTTCCTTGCCATGACTAATGTATGTCTTGTAGGCATATGCTGATTTATGATTGCCTAGTTCAATCAAACATAAATTATCCTAAAAGACAATGGCCCTATTATGTTCTAGCAATAGATTGCTTTCAAGTGACCTCTTTACATCCCTGTTTCAACCCTAACTTGGAAACCCTTTTTATTCGATAAACATAAATTCCCAGCCCTGTGCAGCCACAGGCTCTTTGTTTAGACGATAAAGGAATGAATCACTTTATAAATGCTCAAGTGGTTTACAATATGCGGTGAAAAATAGACATTGTGTTTAAAATAGATGGCTGTACAGTGTATCTTGTAATTTTTTTTAATATAAAATCGTGTTTTGCAACTCATCTCCTATAGAGGACAGCAAGCTGACAGCCACAGAAACATGAATCCAGGATGAGTCAGGGTCAGTTTAAAGTCAGTACGTGGATCGCTCCAAATCCTCTGAGAATGGTGCTGTTCAGAAATTTATGCACCAGACACAAAAAAAACCCCCCAACCTTGTGAGCGTACGTGTGTGTGTGTGTGTCTCTCCTCATTCACAGGACATAACTAATTTTTTGTTCATTGGCTCATTTGTTTATAGCATGTCCTCGATGGCTCTATCATCACGTGTCTTCCTGACTCAAGGCCACCGGGTTGTGAGGGTAAGTCCCTTCCCCACAGGCTGAATTCTTCCCTCTGGAGCACAGGGAGGTTCAGAGTGGGTTTAGAAGAGACATGAGCCTGGTGACAGGTCACTGTGACACAACATCAGACAGTATAAAACTCATCTTGTTCTATGAAGCCCTTTAAAGAAAAAAGCATCTGAGATTTATTGGGGCTGGGGGGTTGGGGGTATATTTATTCCTCAGGTTGTGAAGATAAGAGAGAACACATAGATCCTGGTAGTCATTTCTTCCTCCCTCACCCCCCCTCTGTCCCATCCTTTCCTTTTTAGTTTCTTCTTGAGTATGAGGGGGATAAAAGTTAAAAACACGAACCCTAATTTTTTAGAAGCTCTGGAAGTCAGAGATAGTTTGTTGTGCAGTCTCTCTCATGGGACAACTGCCTTCAGTGCCTCGTCCATGAACTCCATGTGTGGTCTCAATGAAGTCACTGAGAGTCCAGATTTTTCCACCTAGATGAACCAACTCAGTTGAGAGTCAAATGAGATTTACAACAACTCTTCTGAACTATTGAAAAGCAGAGATGATTGCTTTTCAACATGAGATTTATCTTGTGATCAGTGGAGAGGGATTGAGTGGCTTCAAAGATAGGCTTGGATGTATGGTGGGCTAAGTCGCACCTCGGTGCTCACCACAGTTAAGGGGAGTGTAGGTTCCATGTTCTTTCCTCACAGGGAACTATTTGGAGTAGGTTACCAATGTAAACTCTTCTGGTAGGATCATGAGTAGTGAGGAATGGACCTGGGGGTTAGAAACCAGTACCAGAGTGCAGTCCTGAGACTCTTGTACCAGCTCCAGGAGGAAACCACTGAGTCCCTATGGCATGCTGCTCAGCTGTGGTGTTCCCAGTCTTATTGCTATGACAGGCTCACCTCTGATGCAATAGGAAGAATGAAAAACCTCAGCATCCTCTTGGCATCGAGCAAGAGGTTATATACTTTTGAGGACAGGCTGCCTTTCAAAGTTCTGATAAAGATCAGATTGCTTGAGAGAAACTTTGCCTGACAAAGGAAGCTGATTCACATTGTCATTTAAGGGTGCAAAAAGTCTCCCAGTTTGAACTTCTTTGGAGGGGCTATTATTTAATAATTAAGCTTCGCTTGAGTGGTTGTTTCAGGCAACAACTACCCAAAGATGTTGTAGGTTTAGCAGTCATTTACATTCATCATCCTGTCCTCTTACCCTGGCATGTTGCTAGCAAGTATGACTGAAGGTTGCCCCCAGTAAAGGGATTTTCTGTCTCATGCTTTTCTTACAGAACTAGCTCTTGGACTGTCTCATTTCTATGGGCGTCTCACACATGGCTGAGATGGTTCTTTTAGACCAGGTGATTCTAGAGAGCAAAATTTCTAAATCAGAATGAAACCAGATCAGCCTAATTTCAGAGAGCTTAAGTCTCTCTACTTAAGGTTTGAAACACTAGTGAGCCTCTACAAGTGTAGTGTGTCTTCCTGCTTCTGTTCGCTGGATGCAATTGTGTGCTCTGTAATATATACTGGGGCCAAGTCTAAAAGAAATCCTTAAGAACATATAAAAGGAAAGACTAAAGCAGTCTCATGATGTGCATCACATGGAGGGAAGTCTTTTTTCAGATTCAGTTCATTATGGATTGTGAAGTCCTTGAGTGAGAAACTCACCCTGCTTGTCTGGCGTTTCTTCTTATCATGCCAATTTAAATGGAGTCACCGTAGTCCTCTCTGAATATTCATCCAGCTCCTGGAAACTGCCAAGCACAGCAGAAAATGTGAGACATTATAGAAAGAAAAATAACTGTGAAAAGAGAGCTCTCTGATATCCCCAAATGACACAAGACAAATCACGTTTATGAACTGAACTAGGGAGGTGAAAGAGGGAGGGAGCAGCTCTGTTTGCTGGACCTAAAACCCAGACTGAATCCTGAAGAAACCCCTTTTGAGTTATGAAAACACTGAGTAGACATTTATTCTGGTGGTGTTTCTTCCCCCACCCTCTCCATTTTCACATGCTTTGGTATTATGGCAGTCTTCTAGGATCAGACACAGAGTCACCACATCTCCGGAGAGCACTTCTCTTTCCATTTGTCTTGAGCCAGCCATTATGGATTGTGAGTTTTGGAACCTGAGATCTTGCCTAAAGGGCTCTGAATAAGTGCCACACTGAACCCTTTTGCCTAATAACATTTTTGCTTTGTTGAAACTAGACGCGATGGAACCAGCCTGCTTTGGACCATTTTGGTCATGTCTACACAGCAATGCACCAAAGTCCCCTAGACAGCTTCAAGCCTAGTTGGTACGTCAAGACTGTGTGGAAGATTTACTCTTGTTCCAGGGGGGTTATTGGTGTTCCGTGCCCCATGCACTAAGAACTAGGATGAGACCTGCAAAAGTAGAAATCTCTTGGTTATGTAGAGATGCCTTTGTAATTCCCCACCCTAAGGACCACAAGTAGCCTGAGAGGTCACTTGAGCAAAACCAGAAGTCCTGCTGTCTTGTATCTCCATGCAGCTCTAATCCTTGCTATTGATACACTAACAAAAGTGGTTTAGCTGCTCTGTGGACTTAGATCCAGAAAAGGCTGTCCCTGCTGCAGGGAAGGAACAGTCTGATGACCCAACAGAAAGAGGAACCACAGGGAGTGGGCTGGGAAATTGCACACAGACTCTGTGGTGATGCTTCACACATGCCTGCCTAGTTAAAGTATTATATCCTCGAAGTACGTGTTCTGGACACGTTTGTGGTGTCCTTCTATGGGCGGGAAATGCTCCTCCAGAAGGCAAAAGTGTATCTGCTGGAGTAGCAGCCACTAAATTCAGGCATTCTTAGAAGAAGTGGCTAATTTTTCCCAGCAAACTAGGGTCCCCATGATTTCTTTTCCCTCTAGAACAGCAGGTCTATGCTGTCAGCATTTTGTTTGAACAACAGAACAGTGAAGAGAACATCTAATTTTCCTGTTATTTCCAGCTTTGCTGACTGGATCCTATCCTTATTCCCTTATCTCTGTAACCTTGTAAAGATGAAACGTTGAACACTTCTTGGTTTAGGGATATTGACTGGTGCAGCATATTAAACCTCTTCCCCCCATTTCCACATTGCAGGTATTGCCTGAGTTGCACCTTGGCGGAGTTATTATCTGTGTCTCATTCCCAGTCAGCATCACCTAGTAGTGGAGCTGTGAATTGATGAATGATGAGACCCAAATAAACCAGTAAACCCAAATAAGCCAGAGATCATAGAATCATTTAGGATGGAAAAGACCTTGAAGATCATCATGTTCAACCACGAACCCAGCTGTTCCAAGGCCATCACTAAACCA
The DNA here is from genome assembly GCA_013397515.1 of Upupa epops. Lineage (NCBI taxonomy): Eukaryota > Metazoa > Chordata > Aves > Bucerotiformes > Upupidae > Upupa > Upupa epops. The sequence continues at coordinate 195,941 of VZRI01013646.1, read as the reverse complement.
AGGTCCTGAGCTCCAGATCTCCATGACTTTGAAATACAGCCAAGGGTATCAATTCAACTGCCTCCCTGGGAAGCCTCTTCCAAGGCCCAATGACCCTTTCCATGAAGTTTTTCCCGATGTCTCACTCTGTTTGCTGTGTAGTCCCTGTGCTTTTTTTTCCCATCAGAAAAAAAGAGGGTTCTTTCCATCGAAAACAGAATTGTCCTTTCATCCTGCCTGTACTAGAGGTCAACCCGAGATCAAGGCAGAGCTGACATCAATATTGTGGTCATGGTGTCTCACAGATTTGCAGCTGGGAGTGGGAAAAGCAACCATAGTATTTCAAAAGGAATATGTGTTCCTACCCATCCCTCAGCTGTGAACACTAAAAGACATGCTGTGGTGGAGCACGCTGACCAAATGTCCTGTTTTGTAACCGCCACTGAAGCAAGTGGGGCCCGCAGGCCAGGGCACTGTCTGTCTGTGTGTTCCCCGAGGTGGTTTTTGGTGCAGCGATGCCCAGCCATGGGTCAGGAGTTAGCTCAAACCAGCTCTAGCAGACAGTTTGGATGGGGCCGTGCTGTGATTAAGAGAAATGAATTGAAAGTGCAACCATATGGATGCAGACCATCATGAGTCTCTTCCTTTCATGGCTTGTGAATGTTTGGCTGAGCTTTTTATTTATGAGGAAAGGCGGAGCCTCTCTGTTTCAAGGCCGCCTTTGTGGCTGTCAGGCTTCTCTTTGGGTGACAAGGTGATGCAAACGGGATGAAAAACAGTTTTATCCTTCTCTGCAGGGACTGTTGTGACATGACAAGGGGTGATGGCTTTAAATTAAAAGAGAGAGATTTAGACTAGAGAGAAAGAAGGAAGTTTTAAGATGAGGGGGGTGTTCAGAGAAGTGAGAGAAGCCCCATCCCTGGAACCATCCCAGGTCAGGTTGAATCCCCTGGGGCTCCGAGCAACCTGTTCCAGTTGCAGATGTCCTTGTTCACTTGGGTGGGACTGGAGGAGCTTTGAAGGTCCCTTCCAACTGCAAACGTTCTATGATCTACAGGAGTGAGAGGTGCTTATGCTCACTGATGCACAAGGTGAAAACATTCTGATGGCGTGACCATGGTTCTGTGGTCTGGTGAGCTACATCAGGAATGATGGATTCCAAGAGGAGTCACACAAGGAAAAGATGGGTATTAGAGTGCTGGAAAACGGCTCACTGGGTATTGCCACAGCTGGAGAAGTAGAATTTCTGTTTCAGCCTAACAAAACAGAAGCTGTTGATGACAGATGTAAATAAGTGAAGGGGTAAGTAGCAAGGAAGGAAAAGATCTGTTTATGCTGAGGGAGATGATGTGCATAAGAACAGATGGGAGTTACTCAGCGTGAGTCAATGTGGGCTGGAAGAGAGCAGGAGATCCAGTCCTCCTGGAGCAGAAAGAGTCTGCAACATGCTTTGTGAATAGAAGGAGAGCAGTGAAGCTCAGCAGGTGAAGGAGCAGCATATGATGGGCTCCCTGTGGAAGAAGAGTTTTGCAGACCGAGGAATGGGCTCAGTGATTCAGAAGAGACTCCCTGCCCTTCAGCTCCTCACTTAGGACTTCTGCATCTTGGTTTGTTGTTACAGCATCATTGCCTACCTGATGTGCCCGTTGCGTTCACAGATATAGAAGGAATGTAATGTTAAAGCCCAGATCATAGAATTGTTTAGATTGAAAAAACTTTCAAGATCATTATGTCCAACCATGAACCCAACTGTCTCAAGTCCACCACTAAACCATGCCCCTAAGCTCCATATCTCCCTGACTTTGAAACACATCCAGGGATGGAGATTCAACCCCCTCCCTGAGCAGCCTTTTCCAGGGCCTGACAAGGACTTCTGAGAACAGAGAAATATTCTGTTTGTCCAATCTGATTGAAAATATGGGGGATTTCCTCTAAAAGCAATTAAAAATCTAATATTCTTCTCTCCTTTCCTGCTTCAGCCCTTACTATTACGCTGAAAAATATTTTACTTGGAGCCTCAAGTTTTCTGTCGGAGCCCACATCTTTTTTCTATTTGGTGCAAAAGTGAAAGATCAATTAAAGCACGAAACACTAGTAAGAAAAAATTCTCTACAGTGTTTTCAGAGGGCAGTTACAATTTCCCAGCCAAGCCCGTTAGAGAGACAAAGATTTGTGATGCGGCACATGCTCCCTGTAAGTTTACCTTGATAAAGGAGGTTTGTGCTGCCTCCCCTGCTGACCCCACATGCTGCTGAATTGCTCCGGGCAACTGATGAGAAAAGCACTTGGGGATGGATGCCAGATTTAAATGATGACTCTGAACTTAAAGGCATCTCTCTCTGCTTCACCTTTTCTGGGCTGGATGCACGGAAGTGTCACCAGCAGGTCAAGGGAGGGGATTTTCTGCTCTTGTGAGACATTATCTGCAGTCTTGCATCCAGTTGTGGAGTCGCTAGCACAAGGACATGGAACTGTTGGAGCGAGGCCATAAGAATGATCAGAGGGCTGGAACCTTTCTGCTGTAAGGACAGGCTATTGGGCCTCTTCAGCCTGGAGAATAGAAGGCTTCAAGGGGACCTTAGAGCAGCTTCCAGTACCGGAAGGGGCTACAGGAATACTGGAGGGGAACTTTTTCTAGTCATAGGACAAAGAGGATGGGTTCAGGATCAAAGAGGAGAGATTTAGATAAGCTCTTAAGAAGAAATTCTTCCCTGTGAGGTTGCTGAGGCACTGGAACAGGTTGCCTAAGAAAGTTGTGGCTGCTCCTTCATTCCTGGCAGCATTCAAGGCTGGGTTGGATGGGGCTCTGGGCAGTCTGGTCTTTTGAGAGGTGTCCCTGCTCATGGCAGGGGTCTGAGACTGGGATAAGCTCTGAGGTTCCTTCCAACTGAAACCATTCCATGATTCTGTACCTCCAAAGTGCAGCCCATCATTGCCAGCATCCAAGCCTGTGGGCAGTGTCAGTAGAGTTACAACAACGCGTGTAGAAGGCTTTGACTGTGAATAAGTGCTTGTTACTATTAGATAAACAACTCTGAAAAGCTCATTCGTATAAACATCTGCATTGTTACTTAGGAAATTCCTTTGAACTGAACAGTGCTCAATATGACAACCTTGTCCTGCTGAATATCCTCTTTCTGTCCCCAGAAAGTAATTTTAGCCTTTGGAGGAGCTCCCACCAGCTTCTCAGTGAGGCCCAGGCATCATTAGGACATGGTTTCATTTCCCTAGGACTTCTCTTTTCTGTCTTTTCAAGAGAAGGAAACTGAGGCACAAAGTAGCAAGTGACAAAGTCAAGGATCAAGTTTTATTGTTACTCGTTGGTGAAATTTAATTGTATCCTTTATTGTGAATACACATCTGTGTCCAGTGACTAAAACTAGTTTAGGTTGGCAACTGGAACCAGTTGCCCAGAGAAGTTATGGATGCCTCCTTTGTGGAAATATTCAAGGCCAGGTTGACAAGACTTTGGCAACTTGATCTAGTGAAAAATGTCCCTACCCATGGCAGTGGGATTGGAAGTAGATCATAGAATCATTAGAGTTCGGAAGGGACCTCAAAAGATCATCCAGTCCTATCCCCCTGCCACAGCAGGATCTCCTAGACCAAGTCACACAGGAACACA
>VZRI01013646.1:146477-192171 GCA_013397515.1 Upupa epops | reverse complement strand
TACTCCAGATGCGGCCTCACTGGAACTGAGAAGTAGTTGGTATGTGTTTTTCATGCCTTTATCTTACAGGTTAATGAATTTCATAGAATCATCAGGGATTGGAAGGTGCCTCAAAAGATCATCCAGTCCAATCTCCCTGCCACAGCAGGACACCCCAACCAGGTTCAGGCAAGTTTAAAACGTCTCTGGAAAAGGAGAGTCCACAAACTCCCCAGGTAGCCCCCTCACCCTCACTGGGAAGAAGTTATAGAATTGGTCAGGGTTGGAAGGGGCCGCAGGATCATCCAGTTCCAATGCCCCTGCCATGGGCAGGAACACCCCACCCTAGAGCAGGGTGGCCAGAGCCACATCCAATATGGCCTTAAACCCCTTCAGGGACGGGGTACCAACCTCTGAGTCTCTGAGGTCTTTTCCAACCTAAACTGTTCGATGATTCTATGATAAGAGCCATCTCCAAGGAGCTTATCTGTTTGTTAAAAATAAAAACTTCTCCTTCACTGCCATTCAGCTGATGGCTCCTCTCCAGTTCTGGAGTTTAATTGCAAAGCTCCTTAAAACAATCAAATAAAAGACTAGGATAAAGTAACTCCTCTGAGCCCTTTTCTCCACTACCCTGCAGATGCTCTCAATGGGTGGAAGCTTGGCAGCTCCCACACTGGAGGTTGTTTGCCCTCGTGAGTTTTCCTTTGTTTGGGTTATTCTGATTATAGTTTACTTTTACTCCTGGATTTCTTCCTGTTAGGAGCATGTGTCACTTCCTGATCTGCAATTCTGACCTAATCCAGGGACATTGTGCCCCTCTGATCCTTTCAGCGAGGTAGTGCAGTTCACGGTGGAAAACAATGTTAATTTGCTTTTGGCTGTTCATAGCAGTGATGCCTGAAGCTCTGTAAAGAATCTCTTGATTCAAAGATGATCTCTTTGATTCAAAGAAGCTTTTGGGCAAACTTAGAATATGGCAGCTTCTGAAGAAACCAGCATATTTTAACAAACTTGAGTAAGGAAATGTGACTTACTGTGGACTGTGTCCAGCAGGATTGATGATGCCATCTCCTGAGCTCCTACAAAAGGCTGTCAAGGTTTAACTGAGACGTCAGGAGAAACCCAGAGATTTCTAGGAGTACACACACATACACACACAGATCATTAGGGGCTGGGAGGGACCTCCAGGTGCTATTGTGTTCAACCACTCTGCTCAAGCAGGATCATAACATCTAAAACAGATTACAACACATTCTAGAAAGTTCTAGCAGGGATGCTTTAAGCTGAGTTGAGACTGGAGATGTGTGGGGAAAGATACACTCATGCAGCCCAAATGGCCAACTGTGCCCAGGATGCATCAAGAGAAGTGTGGCCAGAAGAGTAAGAGAGATGATTCTCCTCCTTTATTCTGCTCTTATGGGACCCCACCTCGAATACTGCATCCAGTTCTGGGGTCCCCAAAATAAGAAGGACATAGAACTGTTGGAGTGAATCCATATGATCCAAGGGCTGTAGCATTTTTGCTGTAAGGATAGGCTGAAGGAGCTGGGGTTATTCAGCCTAGGAAAGGAAAGACTCTGTGGGCACCATCTACCTGCCTTCCAATGGGAAGAGAACCTACAAGTGGGCTGGAGAGGGACTTTTCCCGGGGTGAATGAGTGATAGGCCAAGAAGAAATGGTTTTAAACTGAAGGACAGTAGGCTTAGACTAGATCTTGAGAAGAAGTTCTTCAGTGCAATGGTGGAGACTCTGGGACCAATGGCCAGGAGAGGTTGTGGCTGCCCCCTCCCTGGAGGTGTTTGAGGCCAGGCTGGATGAGACTTTGAGCAACAAAGTGTAGTTGAGAGGTGTCACTGCCCATGGCAGGAAGGCTGGATTGGATGATCTCTAAGGTCCCTTCCAATGCGAGCAAGTCTACGATTCCATGATCTCACTGAGTTTCAACCTGTGGTCTGTGGACACCTGGGGCTGATGGTTTATTTCTAAGGAGGTTTTCAAGCAGACTTCAGTCTGAGAGAAGTTTGTCCATGTTACTTGGGGATCTTTGTGTGCAAAGGGGAGTCCCACTTCCACAGCAACATCTTTGGGGATCAACAGGTGAAAAAATGTTTGAAAAGCCCTGGAATAGGCAACTTCTTCTGGCGCTACTAGCCCAGGGTTTTCATTACCTACAGACTAACACAAACCTCACTGAGATGCTTTGTGTGCTAAAGATGTGCACAGCAGAGACCAGAGGTCTTGGACCAGGGGAGGGAAGACCCCTACACTCCCCAGGTTCATAGCGAGCACTGATAACTTCTGATTTGCTGCAGTAGAGGGCAGCAATCACACACACACATACAGCGCTGCTTAATGACAATTGGATTGGAGGGGGGGGGGGGAGTGCTTTACTAAACTCTAAAAAACCCACAAAATTAAGGAAAAACCTTCAAAACAATGGAACTTCTACTACAATAAGTTATAAGGTCATGGCTTTTGTTTATTTTCACAGTGACTGATTTCATTAACATCCAAAACAGTGGGAAGGGAGCAAGAAGGGAAGGGGATGAGGCTGTAAGGTTGCTGCTGCAGAGCAAGAACCCACCTCCATCAATTGCAGCAAGAATCCTGGCTGCCTTGTTGCTTCTTCTCTGGAGGGATTGAAATTAAATATGGCCCAGGGAAAGATTTACTAGCTTGGATGAAATCAAAGCTAAAGCAGCTCCTTGCTACCAAGTCTGTGGCTTTGAAGAAGCTGAATTGTATTCAGACTCTTCATCCCAACCCTCCTGGCCAAGATATGGTCTCTAGGAAGAAGTCAGCCTTAAGAATCCAGCCCAAAGCAATGCTAAGTGCTGGATGCACCATTGCAACTGACTGCACAGAGTGAGAGGCAATAGGGAACTGAGTGAGGAACTACACCTTTCATAAAAGATGTTCCCCATAAGAAGTCCACAAATTCCAGGGTTAACCTTCTGGATGGATTAATTTAGTGTAGAGATACTGCAGGGACAATCTTTCATCTCTAGGCCATCTGACAGACTTTTGTCACCTCTGTTTACCCCCTTTTTGTGTAGGAACCAGCACTTGTGAGATTCTAACACAGTGACTGTGATGGAGTCAGCTCTAGACGAACAGGCTAGTGTAGCTCCACTGGGATTCAAGAGCTGCCGAAGGAGATGATGGAGAAAAAGGAAATGGTTTGGTGATTGAGCATTGTAGGACATATGGTTGGGCTTGATGGTCTTGAAGGTCTTTTCAAATCTGCATGATTCTATGATTCTCTCACTGCACATGTGCAACTGGAGGAAATGTTCAGTGTGCTGGTAGCAGAAAAGGTGCTGGAAGCTCCTCTCAAAACAATGTCTAAGCTGGTAGTTTTAGCTACACAGGAGCACTGGGGGACATGAGAGTGATGGGACTCCCTGTTGCATGGGTTGGAAGCCCCCATCTGCCCTATTGTCTTGGAAGGTTAGTTTCTTGCCAGTGTTTAGATCTGGTCTTTGCAGAGAGACACTGGGGTTTGCCTGGCTCTTGAATGATTACTCCCTGATTCTTTTCCACATAGGCACCAACAATCTGATCATGGAGACCTGAGGCATATCAAGCTGGATTACCTAGATCCATGGGTGATGGGCATGGGCTTAGGGGCCAGACGATATCTCCTCAACCCTACTGGTGAAGAAGGAGAGCTTAAGGAGCGGTGAGATTCTGAAGGTCAACATCCGATTGTGCAGCTGGTGTTGATAACAGGGTTTAGGACTTTACAATCTCTTTGAGGATGGAAGACTGCTAGGGAATGATGAAATATATCTGAGCAAGTGTAACATCTTAGCAGAAAGGGTGATCAAACTGGTGAGGAGGGCTTTGAAGTAAAAATATCAATGGGGGACAATGGCAGTAGAGTCAAGTGAACACTGATGTGAGCAAAAGGAGCCTTATAATAACAAAATACAGCCCAAGGGCTTAGCCCAAGGCAGGCAAAAGTCCTGCCTGTATCAATGAGAAGATCTCAACACATGAAACAGAAGTATTCAGGATGGAGCAGGAACAAATGATCCCAAAGTACTATGAACAGGCTGTCTGAGTATGCAGGGATGGGGTTGGCAAACCTCTGGAGAAGGCAAAACCCTGCTTAGGGTTAAATCCAGTGAGGGACATGAAGTGCAACAGAATGCACTTCTAGACATACATGAAGGGGAAACCTGAAGCAAATGGGAAACTCTTCCTCCTTCAGTGGAGAGGGATAAAGTCAGGGAATGCTTAAAACAGGCAGATTCAAGTCCATGGGCTGCACCCATGACTGCTGTTGGTGGCATTGCAAGGCCACTCTTGATTATCTTTAAAAGATCATGGTAACTAGGAGAAGTTCCTGGGGAATGGAAGAAAGCAGGTATCATTTCTCAATAAGAACAAGAAGGATATAAGGAACAAGAAGCTCGTGAGCTTTTCATTGACTCCTGGTAGGTGATGGAGCAAGTCCTGTCAGAAACCAGTACGAACTCTGCAAATTTTCACATGATGCACTCATGGGATGGGTGGCTGATGCATCAGACAGTTGCTCTGACAATCAGAGAAACCTAGGCAGTCTAGGGAAATGGACCAACAGGAAACTCCCGAAGTTCATCTCAGGGAAGTGTAAAGTCCTGTCCCAGGGGAGGAACAGCTTCAGGTATCACAGTGGTTGACCGGCGGGACAGCTACTTTGCTGAAAACAACCCGAGGGGCCCAGTAGCTAGCAAACTGGCCACTGTATGGTCAAACACTGGAAAAGGTTGCCTAGAGAGATTTTGGAACCTCTGTCCCTGGAGAGATTCACAAGTCATATGTCCACGGTCCTGAGCAACCTGATCTAGGTTGTTATGCCTGAGCAGGAGGATAGAATCTTATTCTATGATTGAACAAGATGACCTCAGAGGTCTGTCCAAAGCCAACTATTTTGTGGTTTGTGGGTCAGTAAGACCTGGCTAAAGTAGTTCAGTTGTCTCCTCCTGGCAGAAATCCCAAGGCAGAAGATTTTCAGCTCCTGGCTGCTCCATTCAGGAGAAATCTCATAGTTTCTCTTTTCAGTGGGGATGCAGAGAACTGGAGGAGTTCACCTACCCAATAAGTTACCCAGGTCTAAGGTGGGGTATTGGCCTGGCATGAAGAATGATGATGTAAAAGGTCTGCGCTGGAAGAGGCTGATGCTAAGCCTAACTACTACTGCAAACCCAGTCTTAGATGTGTGCTCTAGTTCATGCTTTTCACACTCTTGCTATTTCAGTTTTCTATGAACACTCCCATAGAAAAGTCAACCAACTGGGGATGGTTGAAAACACAGCACCATTCTGACACACCTCCTGGAGACATCACGGCATTGGCCATGAAAAGCATTGGCTTTTCTTAGTAGCTTTTCACAGATCAAGTAGGAAAAGTCTATGGATTACCATAGATTTTGAAACTGCAGCTTGAAAGCCAAGTGTTTAAGTCATCCATTATTCAAGTTCCATGAAGAATTTAGCAGAGTTCTTTTCCAGCCTCAATAATTGTGTGATTCTGTGAATTAAATTCCCTTGCTTTATCCTCTGTTTAAATAATCCTGAGGTAATCTTCATTCTTTCTCCAACCCTGCTATTCATAAAGGGGACAACTTTGAATCCACCTCAGAGCAAAAGTGTCTATTCCCATATCTCAACAACTGCCCTGGAACAGTGTGAGGAAAAATACTGATTAATAATTGAAATCAGTATTAATAGGGAGTATCTACCCTAGTAGACAGCATCTATGGAGGCTCTTGCAAAGTCCGTATTTTGTGTTAATACATTTTCTTTGCCTCGTTTTATTCTGGAGCACAGTGACTAGACAAAAAACTGACAAGTAAAGTTGAAGCTGACATTAAAAATATTTTGTGAGGAGCCACCTTGCTGTGGGGTCAGAAAACACACTGGAGCAAGCTTTTCTGTTACTATTGTCTTATTGATTCCAAGACCCAGCACTTCCCTAGCAGACGTTTCATCTGCCTGCAGCTTTCTACACAGACAGATTTATGGAGCTCTCCTTCCCCCTTTTGTTCTAGCCAAATATTCTTCTAGCCAGAGCATCCATCTCTCCTCAGAGTGTTTGCATCTATCCATCCAGTCACTAAGTCATTCATGCCTTCACAATATTTATGTATCTTTCCATCTGCCCATTGCTCTTTGCATTAGTCAAGTCTTCAAGAATTTCAACCGTTTTTCTCGACCTTAGGTATCCAGTTCCACCACAGAGCACCACAACTCTGTTTGAAATCAAGAAGTAAAAAGAGGAAATCTCACCATGCAGAGAACTGGCATCTAAACCATGCCCTGTAAATGTATTCATGGAGGAAGTATTACCATCTTCAAAAAGGCTGTGAGACAAACTGATCTAAGCTGTGACTACCAGGCAGAAGAATTTGAGGAGGTCTATCAATGTTTCTTTGTCATGTATGTGTTTTATCGTGTTGTCAATGCACTTCTGATCCCTTTTGAGATGAATGCATATTTTCCAGACTTGATTTCCTCTCTGCTTCTTTTGTGGCTTCTTAGTTCAACTGTGCAAGGAAAAGGAAACCAAATTAAATTTAAGCAGCTCGAAGCCCTGTGAGGGATGGCATGCGGGGTGCATTGGCTCTCGTTTGCATCTGGACAGGCGCCTTTGATTCATACATATGAACACAGAGGTGGCAATCATTTATTTCAGAAGCCCAGCCATTCATTTCAGAAGACCCATGCCCCCTCCTGTTTCCCCCTCCCAGAATAATAACACATGATTGAGGGAACCATATTCTCAGAGAAGAGGATCGGAAATGGTTCTGTTGCTCTTCGGCAAACTCTCAAATAAAATAAGAACTTTCTATTATTAACCCTCATTATGGTATGGAATTTTCCCACACTGAGCAGAGAAAATAGCTCAAGTAGGATTCAATTACAGAGAGTGTCACAGGAGGCCATGCAACTCAACAGGTTAGGCACTTTGAAAGCTTGGGAAAACCAGCATCTCTTAATAACCACTCCACTGATGAACTTCTTGATGTCCAACCTGCTAGCTGGGACAGCTCACAGTTCCTGGACCTTTTGGGTCTGAATCATAGAATCATTAACGTGGGATAAGACCTCCAAGGTTATCTAGTCCAACCATCAACCCAACCCCTCCATGCCCACTAAATCTCAGGTTCAAGTGCCACATCTATGCGTGTTTTTGAACACTTCCAGGGATGGTGACTCCACCCCATCCCTAGACAGCTTGTCCAATTACCTGACCACTCTGTCAGTGAAGGAATGTTTCCTGATGTCCAATCGAAACCTCTCCTAGCACTTGAGACCGTTTCCTTTTGTCCTATCACTTGTGACTTGGGAGAAGAAGGGACCTCATAAGCAAATGGCATCTCTCTTGAACACATCCCAGAAATGTTTCTCTGCAGTTGCAAGAAGTGCATGAAAGGGCAGTTGAAATTGAAGTTCTTGATGAGCTTCTCCTGAAGAGAGGTGATTCCTTTTCCTCCACCTGTAAGTACATAAATGTAGAGAGGACCTCTCTTGAGTAACATGACTAAGCTAGTTTTAGTGAAGCTAAGTGTTGACTGACCCTTTGAGGTATTGATAGATGGATGGATGGATGGATGGATGGGTGGATGGATGGATGGATGGATGGATGAATGGCTGGGTGGACTATCTGTCATGGAAGATGCAAGGAAAGGTATACGCAGAGGTAAAAAGACAGTAGAGGAAGACATTTTTGTGGGAACCTCTTGTTATAACATTGGCAGTGCTTCACTGGGTCTAGGACAGGAAGTGATGAATATTTCACTCAATGGAAACCACACAGGGGAATTGAGCTGCTGTGAATATATTTGCCATACCTCCTACCAGTTCTCTAGACATAACAGGAAACTGAACGCTTTACAAATGTGCAAACCTACTACCTGCCTATAAATAATACAGAATAAATTAAGCACAGAGTTAAAAGGAGCAAAGCAGGTTGAAAATGCTACAGATCTCTGTCCAAAGCAATAAACCATCATGCATTGTCTACTTGGATATTGATCTCTCTCCTACCAGTTCTACCCCTCTGGACCACAATTGTTCCTGAAGTTTATGCAAAGCACAGGCTGTATGGTGGTTTGGAAGCAGCCGTAGCTCTTCTAGACATGGTATCATGTGGGGACCTTTATGACACAGGAGAGAGTCAGGTCCACTGGCACTATGATAGAAGAGAGTGCTCCCTTTGAACATGGAACCTAATTCCACTCAATTGCAATTCCCCTTTTTCCTTTTATTGGGCTTCAGAATGCTTTGTCTTCTAAATAATTGCATAGTGTTAAGGCAGGTTGCTTGACAATAACTGTGTTCACATTGGTCCTTGTTGCCTTGGAGAGTTGGATAACAGTTGTCTCCCTTCTCTAAGTTCTAAAGCATTCTTGGAAATCTCCTGGCCCAAAGGAAGAGTCTGAATTCCTTTCAAAACAAGGACTGAGGTCAAATCACTTCCTATTCCTCCACTTTGTATAATCTGCTGCTTCTGCAGAACCTTTTCCTGGACAAAACAAAGACAAAAGGCATGCAATAAAAAAACAGTCCAACACTGCCAGATTTTCACCTCAGAGGTGGGTAAGAAAGTACTAGAGTTAGTTAGTTTCCAAGCAGCAAAAGCATTTTAACTTTGGCTCTGATTCTGGAAATCTTGAAGGTTTGTTTGACCTTTCCCTTTAGCCATAATCTTACTAAAATGGACTGTTCAAGCCTGAAGCTGCAGATTCTCAAGAGAAGGGTCAGTACCCTGACATTTTTTGTAATATAACACATCTCCTCCGCAAGCTGCCTCCACTAAGAGGGGATTCACCCAAGGTTCAGTTAGAAAGATCTGTAACAATTCCAGGAGACTTCTAAATGAGCAAGAAAGGTAGTGAAGTAGACATAAGGCTCTGGTACTACTTTCATTAGTTGAAGAACATGAGTTTAAGAGATTGACTGTGGCTGTACTGCACTGGACCCTCTCTTCCAGCATCTGACACTAACCAACAACCCCTGCCAAGGGAAGAGCCTAAGAGAAGAGTGGGACTGTAATAATTGCTTGAAGTAACTTCCTGTGTGTCTCTGAGATCTTTTCAGCACAACCCTACATCCAGGCAGCTTTCAGAATTGGGATATTCCTGTGAAAAGTCCTTGCCCTGAAGCCCTTGTGATGCTGGCAGAAGATGATCCAGCAGTCAGATAGTTGAGAAGCAAGACCATAACTTCAAGCAGACACAGTAGCTACCTCTGCCCTTGAATGATCAACCCAGAATTCATTGACCTTCTTGGCTCCATCAGTCCTGACGTATGAGTCCTGAGTCCTGTCAGCTGCAATAACTGCCACAAGGTCTTGGTATTGCACAAGACATAGAAATCCTTTTAGAGCTGTTTGAGAATTGACATACCTAGACCCCACCCCACTGCAAGACCTTTGGGGCAATTCTTGGGTGTTCTGGCATCTGAATCTCAGTGGGAAGAGGTGATCTGCTGCCCTGCTGTTCTTCTGATGGCATGGGGATTTTTATATTCTCAAATCTGATGATGCTGATTTCGAGCCTGTTGGTTGCATCAAGTGTTGCAAGCTGGTTCCAGGTCTGAAAAACAAAGGAGACCTTTGGATCAAGAAAAGCTGTGTTTGCTCAGAAGATTGTGAATCTTCCCTCTATAGCAAGGATGTTGGTCTGCTTAAAGTTAAGCATCTGCCTAACATCTTGACTGGGTTTAGGTCTCATTTCTGATGAACAGTTTATTTCACAAATTCCACTCTCTCAATTAGCCGTTAACAAAGGGCTCACATATTCAGGTATAAATATAAATGTATTTTAAGATTATTGTAACTGCACATATATCCCCAAATATTCATTATTTAAAAGCATTTTCTGATGTATTTTTAGATTAATTCCTGCTATTTGGGTTCCTGCCAATATTAATATTGGGCTGCCTTCAAGTTTAATAGAAGAATTGTCTTTTAAAATATATGTTCACCAACACTGTTTTGATGGTTTGGGTTTTTTTCAGTGTCGAGATTTCTTTACAATTGCTTTAAAAATGACCTTCTGACCAAAGGAAAAAATGTTAGAATAATTTTCTCCTTTAATATTTTTGCAGGGCAAAACTGTGTAATATTCACAAGAGAAAAAGAAACTCTAGCAAACTAAAATCTTTCAGTATATATATTTTCCCCCATGTTTTCAATAAGGATTTTTAATTTGGATGTGTTGAAAGGCCACATTCCTTATTCAAAATACTGCTTTTAAAAAAAAAAAACAACCACACCAGTTTTTGATGTGTGACATAGCTGTTATTTTATGAGAAACTCAAAACATTTCACCGGAAATTGTTTTAATGGAGATAAAACAAATTTCACTTTTCAAGCTCTAGCACTCACAAGTACAAATGGTATTTTTCATTCACCCGGCTCTGGTCTTCACTCTAGATCTCCTGCTGAAAGAGAACAGTGAACAGAACAGTGTAAGGGCAAAGCAAATTAGCTGAACTAATAAAGCAATTTGGATAAACACAGGAGGAAACGTTCCTTATTATTATTCATCAGCTCCTACTTGAGGCAGTCCCTGTTAACATTTTCAGAGCAGGGTATGAGCATCACCCAGCTATGTGGACAAGAAAAGTAAAGCTCAGGGAGATTAGACACCATCCTGTCAAAGACCAGCACCTTCACAGCTTGGCTCAAATTCAAGAGCTGTAGTGAATTCAGCCCCTGGGACTGGGCTGACTGGTGAAATCACTCCTATTATCCTCCCCGCAAACTAGTCTGCTCAGACTCTTCCTACCACGACGGTGCCTGCCAGTCCAATCTGAGGCGTCAGAGATGTCTCCTTGACATGTATTTATAGTGATACGTGAGCTGGGCTGTGGTCACTCCAGTGCTGGGAGCATGATGACAATAAGGAAGGAATGTGTCCAGGAGAAAAGACTGGTTCGCGAGCAGATGGAGGTAGCCCACAGGTCCAAAATCTAGCAACACTCAGTAAAAAAGACGTTACCACACGGGGCAAGGCTTTCTCTCCTCCTTCACCTTGTCACTGCTCACATTCCTAATATACAAGGTGCTATTGTTTTCCAGCCCTTGATTTACTCTTCCTATGGGTGCTGCTGTCTGGAATTAAACATCAAGAAAATGTGGCTTCTATTCTTACTGTCCCCCCCACAAATCACCTCTTGCTTTCAAAAAGCATCTCTCTCCAAATACCATCTCTGACCCCTACCAGCAGCCTCACCAGATGTTTATATTTCTGTTTCCTTTCTTCTGTGTCCCCAAAAGCAGCTCCTCTGAGACACATCATGGATTTGGGCCCTTTATCAAAGATGTTAAGTTATATTATAGTGGTGGGGGTTATTCCAGAGTAAGAGATTTGTCCCTACCTATGGGGCAGGGACATTGGACCAGATGATGCTTAAAGGCCTCTTCCAGCCTAAACCATTCCATGTTTTTATGGTTCTGTAATTATATGACTATAATTCTGGGATTGTATTGTTTGGGAGAAGATGATATAGAAAAGAAGGAATAGAAAGTCACATCTTTTGTTTCAAATTCTGAACAAACCCCCCCATGACTGGGGGAAAGGCAACATCTTCTACGTTGTGATGTGAAATAAGTGACAAGGACCCAAGTGCCTTAGCCACTGACAAACCCTTGAGTCAACACCTCACCTGTGCAGGTTTCATTTTCCTCTCGACAGAATAGATAAATTACAGGTTTCCACCTTCAAACTGTCTCTCCAACTAAATGGTTTACACCATTGCAAAGCACTTCATTGTCCTGTGTCCTGAATTTCAGAGTCAGTCCTACACCCAATGATTTTGTTTGATTCGTTTTGGTTATTGTTCTGACCCATCTCACAATGTTTGGGCTGGAAAGTCCTGATGTATTTCCAGTTTGTACAGATGTGAACAATAACTCAACATGCATCATGCTGGTGAGTTTGTTAGGCTCGTTGTTCCTGAAGACACTTTCAGCATTAACTGTGGTCCAGGAAAGATGTCTTCTGCCCAATGAGCCAAAGACCTGTGGCTTTCAGGTGAGTGAACGACATTGTAAGCTTGGAGATGGACTTCACTTCTTGCTTCCACACCAACACTGCAGCTAAGGACTGATGTAGCACAAAGGTGTCCAAAGGCAGCATCATCTTTGTGGGTGTTTAAGGGTCCTCGCACCACGCAGAGAGGAACTGTGGAGGAAATAAGGATGATTCATTCAGTGATTCTACTTTTCCAACCTTCTGCTGTCTTCACAATGAGCTATTATTATGAATTACAGTTGCAGAGCTCCTCAAGATGCAGTCCCTGGTAGCTAGCCAAGCAATACTGTCATCCCAAAGGCCTTGATATATTTATCATTCTATTTTATTTGGGTACGCTCCATGTATTTATTTACTAACCCATTAATAGATATATAAATGTTTCATCCATTGTCCCTGTAGATTTAGGCCAGATGGAGTGACCTGACCGTAGTGCAGATGATACTGCATCTTCTCCAGATCATTGTTTATCACATACTTTGGAAAGACATCAAACCTTAACGTAAAGAGAGCAGCTTCCAGCGAAAGTGGCACATCCCTCGAGAAGCAATTTTAAATGATTAATTATTTACTAAATTAAACAAAAAATAAATGAAAAATCTGAAACTTTTTTGATTCTGAACATAGCTGATTTTTTAAAAAACGCAAATCAAACCCGCCCACTTGACTCGCAACCTTAGTGGGAAGAGAATCATTCATTTCTGTGGAGAGATTCCTCTTTGTTGTTACTGGCATGTTAAACACGTAACGTAGACACATTCTAGAAATATGCTTTTGATCAAAATAGTGATGATATAAGATAAACCTTTTTCACAGAGCGGTTGAGCTGGTTGGGACATGTCTTTTATCCCATGGATGTCATTAAGGGTGCAGGATTTTAGTTTTCAGCAAAATATTTAGTTTATGTCAAAACTTCGAGTGTCTGAGAGGTTTTGGTGAAAAAAAGAAAAACAAACTTTCCCCTTTTTTTGGCAACAGAAAAATGTTAGGGGGAAGAAAACTGAAACTTTCAGTAAAAGTAGAAAAAGTCAGCTTTTTGCATCTACAATTTTTCAATGGAAAACTTAAAAGAACTGTCAAAGTTTAATGTATTGGTGGAAAGTTTCACCATGATGAAAATCCCTGCTTTGTCAAAACAAATTTCTGAAGGCAGCTTTTGAACCTACTCTACTCTACTCTACTCTTCTCTACTCTACTCTACTCTACTCTACTCTACTCTACTCTACTCTACTCTACTCTACTCTACTCTACTCTACTCTACTCTAATCTACTCTATCTCTACTCTACTCTATTCCAGTACTGGAATCTACTTTTCTGAAAGTGTTTCCACCTCATAATAGAAATTTTATGGAAGGATATTAGGACTTGGCTGATTCAGGTTGCACAGACACACATGTGTGTTCACAAGCTTATCCTATGCAGGACTGAGTCCAAACCTTGCACTGGTCCCCATCTGTGGTTTACAACAGCTTATCCCTCAGCCTTTCACCAGAGATGACAGATCATGTAAAACGAATGACAGAGAACCAGGGAAAAAAAGGGAAGGGACCACAGGATCATGCAGTTCCAACCCCCCTGCTATGGGCAGAGATACCCCACTCTAGAGCAGGCCAAACAGAGCCTCATCCAGCCCAGCTTCAAACACCTCCATGGGGTGGTGTTTGGATGGGGCCCCAATGACCTCCCTGGGCAACCCATTCCAGGCTCTCGCAGCCCTCACAGTGAAGAACTTCCTCCTCACATCAAGTCTAAATCTACCATCTCTAGCTTTGCTCCATTCACCCTAATCCTGTCTCTACCTGACCACCAAGTCCCTCTCCTCAGGGCTACTCTCCAGCCAGTCACTACCCAGCCTGTATCTGTGCTTAGTATTGCCTCGTACCAGATGCAGGACCTTACACTTGGTCTTGTTAAACCCCGTGAGGTTGGCTTGTTCCCACCTCTCCAGCCTGTCCAGGTCCCTCTGGATGGTATCCCTGCCCTCTGATGTGTCTGTTGCACCACACAGCTTGGTGTCGTCAGTAAACTTGCTGAGGGTGCACTCAATGCCTCGGTCCATGTCACCAGAGATGACAGATGAGGTAAAATGAATGACAGAGCATCAGGGAAAAAAAATAATATCTTACTGATGGGTCAGCTGGGTTCACAGGTCCTTCTTTGGAGATAATATTGACCACCCCATGCTGGTATTATGAGGGAAAGAGCCATGGAAGGAGGAGGCTAAGAAAAAAGGTTAAGGCATGGTCAGCAGTGGAAAGATCTTTGTCTCCTGTGTTGATATCAAAGCATGACTGTTGTGGTGCAAGGATGTAAGATCATATCAGGTGCGTGTCTGCTTAGGTGAGCTGAGAATACCTTTCTCTTTATTCTCTAAGTCAATCTCAATTTCTAAGGATGAGGAGACCTCAAAAACCTTCCATGAATTTATCAAATGCCATGCAAAGAGGCAGCCAGATGGAGGCAAAGTACCCTCCAAGGAAGAAGTGCGGAGTGTAAACACACCCCTTATTCATCACCTGAGAGCCCACAGAGTTGTTCAATCTCCAGGCATAAATCCATTGAAAACTGAGCAATAGGACTGTGTGTTGCTTATAAATAATGACTCTTGTTACAGCAGTAATTTGAGCAGCGGGAAAGCAGAGACATGCTATGACTGCACTTGTTCTCCACAGAGAAGACATAAATCCACATCTTCTGGACTGCGTAACAGCACAACACACAGCGAACACTAGGAACGGCTCCGGCTGTAAATCACGGCTGGCTTCCAGCTGCTGTAGCTTTCGTGATCTTTGCTGAGCTGGTTGTACTAGGCTGTGTCTAACAGCGTTGCCTCTTGAGAACGGAAGTGTGAAGAGCAAGGCCTCATTTTGGAGGGGAAGGAAGGAGGAAGGGTGATCATATGTAGGACCCCAGCTCTAGAACTGACACGGAGATGGGATGGAATCTTTTCACAGAAATGTTCCAATTACAGTATAATTGTTCTTCATGTTGTGGCCACATTTCCTGCTGGGGAGTGTTACAGAGAGTGGAAGTGCCCCAGTGCCTAGGAGATGGCTACAGAAACCTGACAGAGGTAAGACTAACAGAGCTGTCATGTCCTTTTGGAATAGCAGGTAGATGTCATGTAGATACCTTGGGGTATCTGCAATGCTCAGTGCCCATGCTACTGGAATCAAGTTGTGTTTTCTTGACTGCGAGCACTAGACATCAATGTCAGGCAATTTCTGCATCTGTTTACAACTGTATGCCTGATCATCTTCAAAATTAACATAGGATCATAGAATGGTTTGGGTTCAAAGAGACTTCAAGATTATCTAGTTCCAAACTCTCTGCCACAGGCTTTTAATACAGGGTATTGGCCAAAAGGAAGTTCCCCATACTTGAGACAGGTCAGGAGGTTATGGGCTGTACTAATATGAAAAGGACTTTTGTTGGTCAGCAGGAAACACTTGCAAACAAGAAGAGGAGCCAATGGAATTCACTGCCTGGTGGAGCTGTGATGACTCTCACTGAAAGGTTTTAGGAAGAAGGCAGATAGCCACACTCATCTGCCAGCGGGGGTCAGAAGAAGTCACTCCTACCTCAGAGCAAGATGCATGAACAAGATAACCTCTGAAAAGCCTTCCATGACTTGCTACACTGGTTCATATTCCTTCCTGCAGAACCACTGACAGGTCTTCCTCTTGCAGCAGGTCATGTAGACATTAAAGAGATAATCACTACCCTGAAGGATTTACATGCTAAAAAGATACGCTGGGGTGGAGGAGGAAATGACAAAGTCAAATAAAAAGTAGAAATAGAAATTAGCTCCAGGGCTGCTGTCCCCTACCCATGGCCACCAGGCTACTAGGCTCCATCCTGTTGTTAGTTTTGACTTTAGACCCTTGTTCTTTCACAAACCACATTATTCTGTCCAGCCAGGGAAAAAGTAATTCTTAATAGGACATAATTTTATTGCCAAATTAATTCCTCACTGCTGCAAATAACCTTTTGAGTTTTAGAAAAAGAGCAAATTACTAGTGAGCTGCATGCAAGTACCCTAAGAGAAATAAAGGCCGCAAAGACTGAAGCTGGATAAGGTTCAACAGGAGCGATTAAGAACACCTACTTGCAGGGTAGTTGGGGTGAATATGAGGTGAAGTCCTGCAGTGGGTTATTGTGCAACCCTGGTGATTTCTCCTGAGTTGGCCTTGTAGAAACACTAGTCATTCTGCTTGTATGGTGAATATTTCCCAGTTCATACAGCAGTCTTTGCTGCAACCACAAGTTCTTTTTTGTTTATGTAACTGCAGCTGCCGCAAATATTTCTGGGTGTAATGCTTCACCTTGACACTAACATTTTCTGTGCAGAAAAATGTTGACCTTCTCTGTTTTCAATTAGCCACCAGCATTGTGCTGGGTACGCACGTGTACACGTCACAGGTTCTCTATGTGTGCCATAACGTCTTTGGACTTCAATGAATGAACAAGCAGCAATTCTCTGGAGTCTCCTCCAGAGCTCACAAGAAGAAAACAGAGCAGTGTGGTGATTTTGAGAACATTCCCCATTGCATCTGCATGCTTGCTTCACTCCTCTCATAGGTAGCTCTGTTCAGCCTCCAGTGAAGCAGGGAATGATGGTGAAGGCAGGCAGTTCTTTGGGATCACTTCACATCACATTTGGTGGCTGAGGCTAGGCGAACCTCCTTGCATGTATCTACACCACGTGGGTGGTGATTAGAAATGCTCTATTAGCTCATGCCAGCCTATGAACTTCACCTGAGTGATCCAAAGCAACCACAAGAGTCTACATCCCAGTCACTACTGCATCTCTGCTGATGGCATGTGAAGTTTTTATGCTTCAGTTTTGACCTAAAATGTGAAGTTTGTGTAGGGAATTATGTTCTATCATGAGAGCCATAAATTCATAGGTAATTTGGATTTGATATGAACTCTTTGGAAACAGTGGAAGCGGCACACCCAGAAGAGCCACTTGATCCTGTGCTGTTGAAACCAATATTGTATAACCCCATTAGTACCTTTGACAAATCCTTTCCTACAATCAGTGTTAATCTCTTCAGAGAGAGAAACTTCTATTTCTCTGTGTTTCTATAGAGATAGATGGTTCTTCTTCATGTCTGCACTAGAAGGCAAGAGAAACCATCTCAGAAGAGCTGCCATCAGTATTTGATGGAAAACATCTAAGGGAACCTTGGGAAAACTGACCAAACTTCCTCTCTCCCTGCTAATCTCCATGGGGATAAAAGGATGGAAAAATCAGGCAAGGGAACATTTATGGTTTAATTTCTATAGTTTGGAAGACATCCAGCTAGGAGAATGTGATACACAGCATTGAAAAAACAGAAGGTGAGCAAGGAAAAAGAAAGAAGAGACAGACTGTACAATAAAAAAGATATGGTAAAAATGAAAAGAGAAGTATCAAGAAACCTGTCAGGATTTCAGCACAGCAGCTTCACAGGACATAACAATAATCAACTGAAAGCAACTAGTTTGGCATAGGAGGAGGTCTAGCAAGTGAAGTGCTAGAAGGGAATATGGTAATAAGAACAGACATGGTGAAACACTGGGAAAATCCATTCTTGAGGGGGCACAGGAGGTGATTTTCCTGAGGCTGCAGTAGCTGACACAGGGTAGCAGGAGGATAAAGAGGGCGGGAAGTTGTGTAAGTGAGAAGCAACCATATAAAAACACTCAGAGGAAGCCCAGGCTTTGAGGGAAAAGATAAGAGCAGCCAAATAACCAGTCTGAATTCGTGGAGAAGCAGCATAAAAATGTGCTTTCGCCAGTGTATTGAGAGAAAAGGAGGGAGAAGGCACAAGTGACTCAGGCGGCTGAAATACCATGTCCTTTTTATAACCTTCCATAAACAAGGAAATGAAACAAACATACAAAAGGAGACAAAAAAAAAAAAGTAAAAAAAGGGAAGAGTTCAAACAATTGAAAAGCAACTTGTTGAAACAGCTTGTGGTAGCAGAGAAACACGTTGAAAATTGGATAAGGAGCAAATTGTCCAGGTGATACCAGTATGGGAAAAGTCTAGTTACAAGTGAGCAAATCTTATCTAGCACCCTGCAGAAACAGTTTGAGAGCAGAAGAAAATCAAGACCTTCAAACAGTCCAATGAATAGCACTCCTGGTATTTACCACTCTGGAAAGGTAACCTCTGACTCAAATGCAATGATTGAGTAAGTATGAAGGGAAAGGACTTGGGAATGAGCCTGAAGCTGGAGCCTAAAAGCTGAGCTTAAGACCAGGAAAATAAGAAGCATTTAGCTCTGGAATAATCATCTCATAAAGAAGACATGATAGCCCCTTGGCTGGGAGTGTTTTCACCTGCATAGAATGGAGTGAAGAAATGCAAGGAAGAGACTTAAATGAGCAAGGAAGATGGGCTGGATGGCTCCACAGGGCATTATTGGTGTTGGAAGAAAGGCACACTTTGAAAATAAGAATCCTTGAAAGAAGCAGGTTGTGATGCTGATGTATCTCTAGACAATCCAGATAACTCCTGCATTTTGAGAACATTAAAAATGGTGACCTCCGTTTTTCTTCTTTTTCTGCAAGAAGCTTTCTTGAAGAAGAAAGACAGAAAAGCTTTACTGTATCCTTTCATACTGATGCCTGTCTCTCTGTCTTTCTGTGGTCTAGTAGAGATCATGAGTGTTGATATCTCACTCTTCTTTCCTAACTCATCCATTGCTTTCCTCTAACATGATCACAGAATCATTTAGGTTGGAAAAGGCCTTCAAGATCACTGAGTCCAACCATTAACACGAGTTAATGGGTTAATTAACCCATGTCCCAAGGCCACAGGTAAACCATGGCCCTCAGCTCCAGATCGCACAACTTTGAAACATGTCCAGGGATGATGATTCAACCACCTCCCTGGGCAGCCTGTCCCAAGGCCTGATGGCCCTTTCCATGAAGACGTTTATCCTCATGACCGACTTAAACTTCCCCTGGTGCAACTTGAAGCAGTTATCTTTTGTCCTGTGACTTATTACTTGTGAGAGGAGGCCAACCCTCACCTCTCTCCAGCCACTTTTCAGGTAGTTGTAGACAGCAGTCTCCCCTCAGACTCATCCTCTTTAGTCTAAAAAGCACCAGCCCCCTCAGCTGGTCCTCATCAGATTTGCTCTCCAGACCTTGCTTCAGCTCATAAACTCGATGTTGAGGGAGAAAAAAGAGCTGAGAAACAGAGTGAACAAAGATGGTAGATAAAAAGGAAACTGCCATGGGCACAATGGTGAATCAGCTACAGGGGAGGGAATGCTACATCAAGGAAAGGAAAATCTCAGAAATAAGCAGAGGTACTGAGGAAAAAGGAGCTCTGGAAGGCAGAAAAGATGAAGCTTGTCTTTAATCCTGGTTAGAGAAGAAAAACTTGTCCTTCATGGTCAGCACTCAGGCCAGAATCTATCAGCGCATAGGATGCAGGTCTCAAATGCTAAGACCTTGTATGCTCTTCCATAATATACAACACCAGTCCTCAAACATCAGCAGCATCACAAGGTAAAATGTGGAACAGGTAGGACAGAGTCTGCATGCAGAGCAATGCCAGAGATGCTTCAGCTGTGGGGAGTTCATTAGGTTAAAAAGCCAAGGGGAAAAATGGTGTAAAAGTAAAAAAAACCTCCTCCTTCTCCAAGAGGGACATATTTAGTTTGAAGCTGTGCAGCCAACCCTGGCAGTGAACTTGGCCAGGGAATGACATTCTCTTTCGATGGATGCATCAGTCACAGTTTTTGCCCATTCTTCAAGTTCCTTCTCCCTGCTAACCAGTGTCACTCCTGCCTTCTCCAGGCTGAGTAACAGCAGGTTCCTTCTCATCCAGCTCCCTGCAGCGGTCTGGCCTGGGGAAAGGATGGGGATGTCTCTGTCTGGAGTGTTTTTGTAAGCATTGTTTATCGTTTACTCCTCCTGAGCACTTGTGTATTTTTGTTTCAGCCCACTCACACGCACAGCTAGCAAACACACAGGCCAGGGCTCCATGCAGTCCCTGAACACCCCATGACTCCACGTCGTTATCCGAAAACTGCAGGGGTTGACTTTTATTTGAAAAGAAAACAGCTGTGTCAGGCTATTCCACACTCCCCCTATCCCAACCTGAAAGTCCCCACTCTGGGTCCCGAGTCTTTCTTGGAGAGCAATTTTGCATACCGAAGCTAAGATTGCTCTCCTAGTTGCCAAAGGAATTTGGTTCCCCAGCTCCCCAGGAAATACTTTGAAATTAGGTGTACACATATCTCTGATGGCTCTGAATATTTCCACCGATAACATTTTTCAGTAGACTCTTCCTCTCCCTGCTCTGCAAGGGTAAGTACTTTACCACAATGAAATGAGGCACAGAAAGAAATGCGGGTTGCTAAAGCCATGCCAGAAATGTGTAGTGTAGTTAAAAGATTAAATTCAAGGTGCTCAAAGCCAACTCAAGGTCCCCATTGTAATGCAGTTCCTTCTATGCCCCAGGTTTCATGTTCTCTCTAGCCATAGGGCTTTGCTGGAGTAGGACCATGGTTCTTTTTGTATGATCTCTTGCGTAGACTCATGTGAACAGCAGTTCCAAAGAGCCTTTCTTTCTGGAAGCCACTGGTTTTAGTAACTTTGGTCAATTCTTGCTAGTAGCTACAAGGCATCTTGTAGGGATGGAAGTCCCTCTGCATCCATTGGCTGCCCCAGGGTTGTTGATAATAAGGGATTTGATGAAATTATGTATAGACAGCCACACATATACACACACATTCAATGTTCAGAGCAGTGGAGGAAGAGCAGAAGGATTTTCAGGAGGGGGATCATGAGATGAAATGAAGTGGAGAAAAATTTGGATGTGCTTGCAGGAAAATGTTTGTAAGTGAATATGTGTCAAGCTGTGGAATGGTCTTCCAGTGGGAGTGGTGGAAGGGTGGAAGACCCTGGACTTGAGCCATTGCAAAGGGGACAGGACAAAGCCCTTGGGACTACACAGCATGGAAAATCCTGCCATGTCTAGGGTCAGCGGATGGACCAAATGACCTAGTGTAATAGGTCTTTTCCATCTCTGCTTCCATTGAGTCTCTGAGAACCCTGAAGACTTAGTGGGAACCATGAAACCAAAGACTCATGAATATAGCTTACATACCAAGATGTTAATGTCATTGCCAGACCTTTGGTCCCTTTGGCAGAGTGAACCAATGGACCTGGGATTCCCTCCAGCATCTTCTTTGGTGGCTCTAAGAGCTCCAAATCTAAGTCCTAATCCAGACCTCTCTGCTATTGTGCTAGATCAGAGCAAACAGTAAAAGGTAAAGAGAAACAGTAATAAAACCCCCATTAATTGTTATTATTTCTGAATGTAGGACTGTCTCCATCCCCTCTTTCCTGACAGTGGAGACAACTCCATTTGGCTACTTGTATTCATGGCACACTTCATCCAACAACTGGCAGGAAGTCAGTGAAATGGATGTGCAGGACAAATGTATTTTACCTTCTCTTTTTAGTAAAGACTTGGTCAAACTGCTTTGGAAATTGTGGAGTAAAGGGTGTGAAAGTAGCTGAGGACTCCATGTTGGAAAAGTTCTGTTCATAACAGACCATTTGCTTGTTGCTCTCATGAGGCAATCTAAGTGCCATAACACTGAAATGACAACTGGAGGCACTTTTGATTTTACATCCCATCCACATAATGACAATTCCAGCAAGCACAAAGTTCCTTTAGAGCAGGCAGGGATCTCTAAAGTAAATCCGATCTGCCAAGATTAGAGCTTCTTAAGGTTTCTTGTTGATCACCTTGGCCAATCTTCGTATATTTCCAAAAGTTTCTAGTGATTTAGATGTTGTAATTTCATGGAGCCAAAACTATGTAGGAAAGGGTACAAGATTTCACCTTTAAAGTACAGAATTTGTAAGTGAAAACACCTAAAACCTCTCCATAATTTCTGAATATCTTGGTTAGCCCTGCATGTCACTCTCCCAAAAAGGTCTCCCATGGAATGAACATGGTGGCAAAAAGGGTCGGGCACAGCCTGGCTGTTCAAGACATCTGCTTTTGCACGATTCACTCAGCTCAGAAAACCTGTTAAGAGTCGCAGAGGGAGGAATAATTTCACCAGCAGAAATGAGCCCTGGATGTGTCAAAGCAATGGTCACATACAGAGTTTTAAAACATTCTCCAGGATGGAATTTCTTTGCAAGGTCCAAGGAGGTTGAACCCAGGATTAGAAGGATTACACTTTGTAATGGAAAGATGAGAAAATATTTCGACACTACTAGGCAGTAGAATATATTCATAGAATCATGAGATGGTTTGGGTTGGAAGAGACCTTAAATGGTCATCTAGTTCCAACCCCTCTGCCATGGGCAGGGACATCTTCCACTAGATCAGGTTGCTCAAAGCCCTGTCTAACCTGGTCTTGAACAGTTTCAAGGATGGGGCAACCAGAACCGCTCTGAGCAACATGTTCCAGTGACTCACCATCTTCACAGGGGGGAATTGCATACTTACATCTCATCTGAATGTCCCTCTTTTCATCTGAAAGCAAACCTCTTGACCTGTCACAATAGCCCCGGAATAAAAGTCCCTCCCCATCTTTAAGCACTTTAAGCCCTGAAAGGCTGCACTAAGGTCTCCCCAGAATTTTTCTTCTCCATCTGAGCCCACTTATTTCCCAGCCTGGCATCACAGCAGCAGATTCCACCCTCAGAGCACCACTTCTGGGGCCTCCTCTGGTCCTGCTCCACCAGCTCCAGTCTCTGCTGTGCTGAAGAGCCCGGAGCCAGACCCAGCCCTGCAGGAGTGTCTCACCAGAGCAGAGCAGACATGCACAATCCCTAACCTACTGACCACACTGCTGGACACTGCCAGTTCCTGTCTGTCTTTTGACCCACCAGCACCCCAAGTCCTTTGCATTGAGTCTGTTTTTAATTAATTCTCCATCCATATTCTCACAAAAAGCAGTGGGAGGCCTACTGCGTGATTTACTTAAGAGCATGCTATCTACAGCTACCTCAGTAAGTGGAAATGTTCCCATTTTGGGCTGACACCAATGATCTACCAGATTCTGGAGCATCACCTGAGTACATCCTCCACTGGAGATCAGTAGCACTGCTCACTGGGTGGAGAAATGGGTTGCTCTACTCCATCACCTATTTTGTATGCTTTTTTTGGAGCCACTTGTGTTTCACTGTTATGAAATGGAAAATGCCCTTGAGGCTTTTCTGCACCGTGTTTTTCTCTCTTGAAATACTGTTGTGAAGACACAGTTGTATCAAGTAGTTGTGTGTAACCTAAGAGAGGAATACCGAGTGGCTGAGGAGTCCAAAGAAATGGAGGTTCTTCCAAGTTAGGATGAGGCTAACGTACTCCTTGAAAAATTTTATCCTAAAAAAGCAACTACGTGAGAGATCACTTCTCTTATTTCAGAGGAATTAAGCAGAGGACTATCAAATGGGTGGTATTTTAGGGCAGGAAACCTCTATGCACGGAGTTTTCACTCGTGTGCCATAACACAAAATGATCTCTGCTTGTACTGAATTTGATTGCCAGAATTAATTTGAGGGCCTTTCTTTTGGTAAGACATAAACCAAAATCCCAGTGGCTAATCCCGGTTATCCAAGTTCTACAAGGTTTCTTGTTCCTTAAGTATAAGTAGGTGTAAGCTGGTTTCTAGGCCAAATTCTGATTCATATTCTGCCTACCCACACTTATTTTTACAGTAACTTTAACTGGACACAGTTCTTCTGTTGGATACAATCATCCTCTTCCCTTCCTGTGCTAAACTGATGTTTGGTTATGGTTGTGAACTTTCCAGCTTAGAGGCAGCTGCATTTTGGAGTGGGGTAATGCAACCCTTGTGTTTAGCCGATATACTGTAAGTTCAGAAATAATGGCATGGACCTGTGTGCAGGAAACTTATAGAGCTAACATGTGACAATTGTCTCTGAAAAGTTCTATTCATCTTTCTCTTCTCCATGGGAAACACCCAAACGATCCCATGCTCATTTGAATTTCTGTCTAGAGAAATTAAGTTGGGGAATGGAAGCTTCTATGAGCTTAATCTGACTGTTCTTTCCTTAAACTGTGTGCTGGCTCTAATAAGTTGAGGTTCCAGAAGCTGCACTCAACTAATTGTGAGAGATTACAGTCCAGAGAACAGACTCTGTTTTCTGGGAAATAGAAAAAAGTCGGTTTTGAAAGAGCAAGTAATGATGAGAAAGAGCCATTTGATGGGTTGGAGTGGGCAGGTGGAAGCAGTGAGTCACAGGGGATGAAGGATGTGAAGACAAGTAGTAGGAAACACTGTCGTGCTCCAGCGGGCGATGTTCCAGTCCTGGACCAACTCACATGGATTTGTGCAAGTCATATGGACTCACATATGACCTTAACAAATAGGATGAAAAGTGGTCACTGCTGGAAGCTTGAAGAAATTCTGGGACTTGGGTTCCTTCTAACACAGTTCACTGAAATGCCCTCCTAATTCTTTCCTTCTTTTATGGCATCTCCTTACCATCTTCTTTTATTCAACAGCAATATCAAGTCAGAGGTTCACTGAGCCTTACGCTCATTAGTTGAAACTCAACCTCTTGGATTTTGCCTCAACCTGCAACATCAGACTGCATATGATGACAGGAGCTGCCACCCGATTGCTTAGCGGTTCCTAGTACTAGGCAGACGACTGCTATGATGAAAGAAATTCCAAACCAATCAGGTATTAGGCAGTGGTTTGTATCAAAGAAGGGTGTTTTTTGGCTAAGACAAATCCAAGAATATTCTCTGATATAATTTTGTCCCAGTAGAAGTGGTGAGGCCACAGCTGTTGTTTCCTGGCCTTACATGATATCACATGGGGCAGACCGCAGAACTTTGTTCCCTGCAATGCCCAGTGGATTGCATCTGCAATCACAGCAGTTGCGGAAGGCAGTTCCAAGGATGTGAAGACACCCAACACAATGTTATCTTTAGTCCTACTAATGGCAGAATCGGGGCAGATTCCTTGTATGCAGAAATGGCAGCCCTGCCCCATCCTGTGCCCTGACCCTCTGCTAATTCAGCAGAAAGACGAATCCTCTTGAAATTGTCACCTCCCTGGAAGGTCATAACCACTCCATTTTGAGGGGATTAGCACAGTGGAGCCTTATTACTGAGCAGCAAACTTGCCCCTGAGAGGGGAAATCCTTTACAGTTTGGAGATGTGAATGTCCGCTCTGGTGCATGGAAGCAGTTCACCACTTCCACTCCATCACAACTGGCATTTCACTGTCTCTGACTTCAACAGAAATGGGCTCCAGCTTTTCTATTTTTATTTTTCACAGGGTCTTCCTTGTTTGCAGTGCTTTAATCAAGTAAAACCAAAATAAGGCTTCTCCTCATCAGAGCTCAGAAAGGCCCTCTGAAGGAGGAAGCAGTTGGAGTCAGCAGACATATCAGCGAAAGAATGAAGGTCATGCTTTGCATAATATATTTATCTTGGAAAACATAATTTTATTCAGGCTATCCAAGAATTCAAGTGCTGAAACTAACACTAAGTCAACAGCACTTATAGTAATGAAATAAATTCTTTATAACAATCCAGCAGAAGGAGTTGACAAGGGTTTTGAATGGCTTGTTTTTATTAAAATTCTTTCATTCTTGCAAACCAGCATTGTCTGTGTTTCTTGGATATGGCCAACGTAGAGACACCGTGCAAAGTCTAAGCTGGAGTTTATTTAGTCTGCTTGCCTGCAGCAAAGAAAAATAAAATGCTTAATAAAAGATTTCCTTCTGTGGGAGACCCTGCAATTTGCAGATTGTAAGATAAGGGGGCTGTTTAGAGGAAGGTATAATTCTACATCTAAACAGAGATGGCATTCCCAGTAGAAGTTAATAAGAATATATCTTCAGCATTTGGTTAACCACAGACCTGAGTGAGAGCCACTAGAATTGAAAGCTTAAACTGCTCTTAATTGCACTGTAAAGCTCAAATGAAAATATTTTTTATGCTCAGCCCTCTTTAATCTAAACATGATTTAAATTCATCTGTACTATTTACCTACTGACAGCAGTATATCAAACCTTTATTTCATGACCTCTCAGATGTGATTTCTCCATTCACAGTGGCTCTAAATTTTTTATATTCATCCGTGTTACAGGGTTTGCTTGAGCAGAAAAATGTAGCTTCTACTTCTGAGCTTTTTAACTCTGCCTGGAGAAATGTCTCATCATGTTGTTATGAGATATTGTGTGGGGTAATTGCTGCTGCTTTGCTCTAGGCAAGGCAGTTATTGCATGTGTGATGAATACTCTAGGAGAGGGCAGCTCCTGAAGGAGTGCATCTTCTTGGAAGTGGAAAACTTTCATAGCTTCAGTATCTTTGCTTTTAAATTTCCAGCTTACTCCTCCAAGCAGTCACCACACAGCCCAGGGACCCATAGGACTTCTTGCCATTCATCCCACCAAACAGAAAATCTCCTCTATTTTGCAGGCAAATATCATCACGCCTCACGCACTGAACAACAAAGAGAAGAAATATTAAAAAGTCATTTGCCACCCTCCTTTGCAGCAAAGAGATACAAGAATGTCCTTCTTTCACAGATGTTCTGCCAGAGGAAAAAGCCAGTCAAGGGCTTTGCAGCAACCCTGTAGCAGAGTCAAGAATTCAACACAAGTCACCCGCATCCTACCCTCTTATTTTGACAGTAAAACCATGATGCTTTTTCTTCCTCAAAACAGAAGAGCTGTCAATGCCTGTCCAAATTCAGACCAAGATTTGCATCTCAGTTACATTTCCAAGAGCCATCATGTCAAAAGCTTTGAAGCTTTAAAATGAGAGAACATTGTTCATATGTCTCAAAAGATGTTGGATGAGATTTAACACCTTGTGGATGAGATCTGACATCTCAGGCCCCTACAAATCACTGAAGTTCCTACAGTACTTTGTCTATGTCTGCAGTTCACAGAATCATGGAATAGTAGGGGTTGGAAGGGACCTCTGGAGATCGTCTAGTCCAAAGTGCCTGCCAAAATCAGGATTACCTAGGGCAGGTCACAGAGGAATGTATTCAGACAGGTTTTGAAAGTCTCCAAGCAAGGAGACCCTACAATCTCTCTGAGGAGCCTGTTTGAGTGCTCCATCAACTTCACAGTAAAGAAGTTTATCCTGATGTTGACATGGAACCTCCTGTTCTCCAGCTTGTACCCAATGCCCTTCATCACAGGACACCACTGAAAGAGACACTGGTCCCTTCTTCTTGACACCCAGACTTCAGATATTTACAAACATTATTATGATCCCATCTCTGCCTTCTGTTCCCCAGAATAAGAAGCCCCAGTTCTTTCAGCCTTTACATATAGGAGAGGTCTTCAAATCCTTTAATCTCATTCTGCTTCACCTGGGAAGCCATTTAGCTTCTGCCTTCCACTCCACCATACTACCAATATGGATTTGATGGATGACAGATGTTTTCCAGAATATCCCTTCCAGTTGGCTTCCAGAACTGGGTTGTGATTCATCAATCATATAATAGAATAACAGAAAGGTTTAGTTTGGAAGGCATCTCAGAGATTGTCTAGTTCCAACCCCCCTGCCAGGGGCCTGTCCTGCAGGGACATCTTTCACTAGACCAGCATTTAAGAACAGCATTTAGACAGCATCACGTCTATAACCAGGACCTTCAGGAGTTAGTACTTCCATGCTGCCTTTTCTTAGGGCCAAAAGTTTCTGTCTGAGCCTAGACTGAGCACACAGAGTGTGCTCCACAAGTGGCCTTATTGTGCCAGACCCTCTGTAGGTATAAATGGCCAGAGCTGCTATCTCTTTTCTGATGTTGTACACCACCGTAACAATGGCTTTCGGTGAATCCACGCCAGTTTGCACTAGCTGAAGGTCCAGCTTACTTACTTTAGTGCAACCACTCCCTGAATATGGGATAATACCACGTTGCCTACCCTAGCCATGGAAAAAGTTATGTTCTTAAAGGTACTTCGTTGAAGTGCCACCTTCTTACACCACACTGCTCCCTTGAAAGATGTAGCTTCTAATGAGTTCTTATTTTTTGAAGAAGTCACTTTTCTTTTTATCCTCAATGCTTTTGAATTTACCCAGTTAGAAGAGCCTCAGGTTTACAAACCAAACTAAGAGTTCAAACTCTGAGCATGTTATGTTGATGATCATCACAGCCTGTTGAACACAAGTTGATTCACAGAACCAAGGTTGGGTTCCATGACAATGGGTCATCAAGAAACATCACAATCACTGAATTAAGGAATCATTTTGTTTGGAAGAAACCTTTAAGGTCATCAAATTCAATTGTTAATCAAGTTCTCTCAGGTCGCCACTAACCCATGTCCTTCACACCACATCTCCATGTCTTGTTGATCCCTCCAGGGATGGAAATCTACCACTGCCCTATGTAGCCTGTTCTAATGTTTGAAATAAAAACAAATGTGCTATTTCTGAAAAGGAAAAACCTTTTAATGGTCGCAGCATCCTTTTCTATCCCTCTAATAGTATTTTTTTAGAAGCAGCTCAGGGTTTTGACCTTTCACAGTCAGCTATAGAGGCCAGCTTGGGGTAGAAGGATCAAATCTTGTTCTTGCGCCTTCAAGCCAGGGCACACTGCTGGATCAGGAGTTAAAAGAAACACAAACTCCTGTAGTAGGAAAGATGGATGGAGCACGGCATCCACTGAAGTACAAATTGTTGTACTGAAGTGCTGCTTGGACCATAGAGCCCCAGGATCCAGTGTGAAGCATTAAAAGCTGGGGGGAAACCAGAGGAAATTAATGATTGAATAATAGATTCCAAATGCTGCAGTTTGAAGTTAAATCCTAATAATACAGTCACTTTAGGGTACACAGAGCTCCAAAACAGATTGTTTTTCAAGGCAGAGCTGCAGTGAGAAGGATTCTGGGTAATACTATCCAAATTCCCAGGAAGGTAATAAGGTGAGGGTTTAGCTACAGCGAACACTGCTCTGAGTCTTGTTTGCTTCCGTGCGTGCAGGAACAATCACAGAGAGCTCTTCCCAAGGCTTTGCGTTCTGTGTTGACTGTTCAGCCTGGTGGCAGGTGGCTGCCTGCCATCTGGAACATCTTTGTCCATTAAGACTCTCCCAGAATGAAAGAAAATAGCTTACTTAGTAGCCGGGCCAGGTTTTCAGGAGAGTGCTTCTGTACAGCAGCCCTGGGTCAGTGCTCACGATTAGATGGATTGGCTCAGACCATTGGCTCAGCATATGGGACTACTCACTCCTCTCTTCCAGGCAGGATGAAACAGCAAGTCTACCTAGATGCTGCTGCTGCTTCTCCCAGATCCTCAGTTCACCTCCTTGTTGTCCTTTTAGTGATTTACCAGGGCATCTGATCCTTTGTTCACTCAAAAGTTCAAACATACAGTCTCACAGGCTGTTTCTAACTTACCTGAAGCATTAGCATGAGTTGTGTGTCCTTATGGCCATGCTACCTCAGTAGAGGAGGAACCTCCAGAACTGCTGTGTCTGAGAAACTGTGGGGGGTTTTGTAGTCTGTTTTCTTTCCTTTTCCCTTACAGTCACACTAATTTAGAATTGTAGAATTGGAAGAGACCAATTCTATCCAGGCCAGCTGTCAATCCAACCCCACCATGCCCACTAAACCATGTTGCCTAGTGCCACATCCACATGTTTTTTGAACACCTCCAGGGATGATGTTTCTTCCACCTCGCTGGACAGCCTGTTCCAATACTTTACCACTCTGTCAGTGAAGAAAGATTTCCTCATGTCTAGTCTAAGCCTCCCATAGCACAACGTCAAGCTACTTCCTCTTGTTCTATCACTAGTGAGTTGGGAGAAGTGGGTTTGTGTACAGAAGGAACTAATACAAAAGCAGTTCTGAGACTTGCAGCTGCCATCACTTCGCAAGAAGCAGCAAGACTGCAAAAGTTCTCCAAGAAGTGAGGACTGAGGCTTGCTAATTTGAAACTTAACTTCGCTTTTCCTGCCCTGCTGTGAGTGCTCTATAGCTTGTTAGGAGTACTTGTACAGCATGAAGCACAGAGGAATCCAAATCACAACGCACTAATGCCGTAATAACAATAATGGCTTAGCTTATCCAAAATAGCCAGTTCTTAGGCAACAATGCTAAACCTCGTTGGTGTTTACAGTTTGCCTTGATCCCAATCCTTCAACAAATCTCAGGGTAAAACAAATTCTTGGAGATGATTCAGTGACAGCTTCAACTGGGACCTTCACTAATTCAAAAATTCGATGAATAAATCCCCAGTAAACTTCCAAAGATGATGAATTTATGACTTTGGGCATGAAAACAAAGCAAAGCTTTCAGACTTGAGACTCATTGTTCCTATCATTGCAGAAGGGAGGCAAAGAGATGGAGGGCATTGGAGAACATAATAGTTTTTCCTCTATTAATCCTTTTCTTCAGATGACTGCAGAAACAGAAACAAGTCCCTCTACAAAAGTCTCAGAGAGGTCTTCTCCCATTGCATGTGGTTTCTACATAGTCAAGTGGGGATGGGGAATAACATCCTGGACCAATACCCTTGGAGCAACATCTTTGTGCCAAAGGTACACTTACACAGGGCTGACTATATTGTCAGTGAAGATGGGGACAATTATTTCTACCTGAAATCTTCATCTCCTGTATCTAGTCCACCTCTTACAGGTGTTAGTCTGTACATGATGCACAGCAGGAATCAACTGGGTATCAAGTCCAGGTGATCAGACTACCAGAAGGAATGTATATTTACCTTAGGTTGGATGGGGCTCTGAACCACCTTAACTAGATGCAGATGTCCCTGCTTATTGCATGAGGATTGGACTATATGACCTCAAAAGATCCCTTCCAATCAAAAGAATCCTATGCTTCTATGAGGTTAGGGGCCAGGTTAAGAGGAAAGTCTGACCAATAGTATGATGGGGTGGAAGTAGGTTCTTTTGCAGTTACTGCTGTAGGACAAGTCAGCCGCTGAACATGTAGTGATAGGACAAGAAGCAATGGCCTGAAACTGAAAGAAGGTAGATATAGATTGGATATTTAGGAAAAAGTGCTTCACCATGAAGGTGGTAAAATGTTGGAACAGGTTGCCCAAGGAAGTTGTGTATGCTCCATCCCTGGAATTGTTCAAGGCCAGGTTTGGATGGGACATTGAGAAACCTGGTCTAGAGGGAAAGAGTTGGCCCTGCCCACAACAGGGGTTGGAACTAGATGATCTCCAAGGTCTCCTTCAGCCTAAACCATTCTACAATTTTATGATTCTATGAAGCTGCTTTGGAAAGGTCAGAGCAGAGGAATGTATTTGAATCTCCTGCTTTAACTAACTCCTCCTTAAACCCTTAAAACTTTTTTCTGACTTCTTGGACAACAAGTCACGCTCATTTCCACTCCTGTATCAGCAAGCAGGTAGAAAGGTCACCCAAACTAAGAGGGATTCACTGACGTGTTTTCTGTTCCTTCAGCTCCATCCAGTGCACGGTGTTGGTCCAGTGTTCAGCACTTCACAGGGTCAGTCCTTATGTCTGCATAAGCAAGATCAGCTTTACTAACCACCCAGGCTGTAGTCCTAGGAGATTGGATAAGGTGGAGAACCGCTGGATATTTATCTGGAGTGAACACACACTGGATCTTTTCGAAGATCTGTCAAAAGCAGCCTGTGGAAATAATCTGAATCACAATGAAGGGTCTTAGCAGGATCTAAGCATTGTGTTGTAGGTGCAATTACCTGAAGAAAATTAAAAAAATACAACAAAAAAAAGAGCACCAGATGAAAAAAATGAAATATGCCAGCTTCCCCCTACAACGTACAAGCTATATTTGTGCTGCCTTGACACAGCTCTACTTCCTCACACCATTCTTTTATATCCGGTTGACGGATATTTTTCCATAGAGTGGTAATGCTAATCTTGGCAAGAGGCTGCAAGCAAATATAGAAGCTTCAATGCATGCCCGGAGATTTCCAAGCCGTCGGGAAGCATGCCTAGGAACGGCTCGAGAGCAGCACGAGGAAATATAAAAAAGTCGGAGAACTGGAGAGAGCTTGTTTCGCATTCGCAAATCCCCCGGTCCCACTAGATCTTTTAGAAGGTGAGGGGAACCCCGCCATCTTAAATGATAGGTTGCAGCAGAGCTGGCTGCCAAGACACACGTTGGCAAGGTTCCTCGTCAATTATTATCTTATTTCTTTTTTACTTCTGCTTCTGCTGCAGATATCTGGCCTCGAACATTACAATATCAAGCACCCCACTGTCTTTAATATATTTATCTTTACCACATCCTCTAAGGCAGGCAAGTGGGCTGATCCTCGGATTACAGAAGCAGAAAAGGACCAGAGAGGCCTCGGCTCACAAAAGGACGCAGACAGTTATATTTCATTTAAGACAGAATTTGGACCCCTGAAGAAACAGTTCATAAAATCCCCATCTACCCACTTAAGGCACATTCAGCTGTGCATTAGCTTTGGATACACAACTTTAACTGGTTTCCACCATTGTGACTTGCCAGAGCGGCCATCATCTCAACAGACTGAACCACAGCCTCAATTCATGTCCCCTCCTGCTGCAGTCCATGCTCACAGAGTGTCCACCAGGGAATTACAGTCCTTGGTTAGACATCACCTAAATTTCTTATGCTCTGATTGCCAAACCTTTTATAAACTGAGTGCAAAATTGGTGCCATCAGAAGGAGCTGGACAAGTGTGAGAAGTGGATGTGTGTGAACCAAATGGCATTCAGCAAGGCCCAGGCGGCTGACACAGAGCTGGGAGCTGAAGGCTGAGGTGAGTTAGCTGGGCTTGTGAACTGGCTGCAGGATAGAAGCCAGAGAGTAGTGGTTAATGGGACAGAGTCTAGTTGGAGGCCTGGATCTAGTGGGATCTAGTGGGATCTCCCAAGGATCGGTACTGGGACCAGTCCTCTTCAATCTATTCATTCATGACTTGGATGAAGGATTAGGGTGCACTGTCACAAAGTTTTCTGATGACACAAAGCTGGGTGGTGTTGCCAACACCCCAGCAGACTCTGCCATTCAGTGAGACCTGGACAGGCTAGATTGCTGGGCAGAGAGAAACTGAATGAGGTACAACAAGGGTCAGTGCAGAGTCTGGCATCTGGGCAAGAACAACCCCAGGGACCAGTGTAGGTCTGACAGTGGGGACTGACCTGTTGGAGAGCAGTGGAGGAGAAAGGGACTTGGGGGTCCTAGTGGACAGCAGGATGACTATGAGCCNGATGAAGGAAGCAGAACAGCTCCCTTATGAGGAAAGGCTGAGGGAGCTGGGTCTCTTGAGCTTGGAGAAGAGGAGCTTGAGGGGTGACCTCACTCATATATATAAATATGTGAGGGGTGGGTGTCAGGAGGTTGGAGCCAGGCTCTTCTCAGTGTCATCTGGTGATAGGACAAGGAGAAATGGGTGCAAGCTGGAACAGAGGAGGTTCCATATCAATATCGGAAGGAACTTCCCCGTGAGGGTAACAGAGCACTGGAACAGGCTGCCCAGGGGGATTGTGGAGTCTCCTTCTCTGGAGACGGTCATGACCTGCCTGGATGTGCTCCTGTGTGACTTGGTCTAGGTGATCCTGCTATGGCAGGGTGGTTGGACTAGACGATCTTTCGAGGTCCCTTCTAATCCCTAATTCTATGATTCTATGATCAAGTCCAACCTTAAACCCATCATGCTATGCGGGACCAAAGCCCTGAAAGAATGAACAACACACAAGCTGGAGTAAGCTTCCACTTTCTTGCAGGCAAATCTTCCTGTTCAAGGTCTATCCAGGGGATCTTGCTAAGTGACACATGATGGGACCACCCCACCAGCAGACCAACAGTGTCCAGCAGATGTGCACAGCCACTCTGGAGCTGAACTAGCTGAGGTGATAATGTTGAGGTGAAAGGCTGTATATCCCATTCCCCATCCCTGGAGACATCTAGTCTTCTGTCTGCATTTTACCATGAGTGTGCTTGGACAAAGCAGGACATTTTTTTTTAATGAGAACTGCTGTAACTCTGATGTTCAAATGTAAGGGGGGTGTGGGGTGTGCTGGGGGAGTTAGAAAACAAAATAAAAGCAAGTTCTTGATATCAGAACACTTTATTTTTGGAGTCCAGAGAAAAATGCTGTTGGTTTTATTTTTTGCAAGTATCTATTTCTGT
Organism: Upupa epops; assembly: GCA_013397515.1. Lineage (NCBI taxonomy): Eukaryota > Metazoa > Chordata > Aves > Bucerotiformes > Upupidae > Upupa > Upupa epops. Next base: position 158,064 of record VZRI01013646.1, on the reverse strand, counting down.
TAAAAAAATATAAAAATGAACAGGGTGGGGGGAGGGATGGAACTGTTGATTTGTTTCTGCCAAAGAAGTGTAATTCATTTCTCCTTCATTGTTTCCAGAGTCTTTTGCCATTTCAAGAGGTTCTCACACCCACACAGGAGTCTCTTATATAGCCAGGCAGCAGACTGTTTCTGAGTGACCCTTCAGCCATTGTTGATTTATGAATTATTATTATTAATAGCACGCAGAAAAATTCCAAAACTTCAGGACTTTCCCTTCTTGCTCTTTCAGTACAAATCCAAGTGTCTCCACGGAGCTTCCCTTATGTGTTGCGAGAAGTCCAAGAACTTTTCCATCCTTAATAAGGAGAGTGGATTTAGGGAGGAATGACAAAGTGTGTGCCTCTCGTTTGTTATTGATTTATAAGCTGCTGGTTCCCTGCACAGAGCTCGTGAACGAGGGTCAGATCAAAAGACCAGTGATGTGATCACCTATCATTCTGAGGTGATCAAGCAGTCTAGACTGAAATCCACTTCTGGATGACAAACAGTTGTAAGTTCAAGACTGAAATTCAGATCTTGAATTAAAGCAGGATGCCTCTGTTTGGGCTATCTGATAGCCCAAACAGAGGCATCCTGCTTTACTAAATTCATACCAGACCCAAGTTTGGATCACACCTCTTAGCTTGCTCCGAATAAGCAGTTCCCTTGAAAGATAAACAGTCTGAACTTTCAAAAGAGTGTCCTCAAGCTGGCGTTTTGGGAGGACAAGCATTGTCAGCCAGACAAACATCTCTTGATGAAACTAACAGGTGTCCTGAGCAACCATGAAAAATCTGGATGGAAAAACACAGAGAAATTGTTCACAGATCTTAGAGGGCTAGACGTGGTGGCCACGTAGATCGTCTTGTTTAAATTAGCAGTTGGGGAAGGGAGTGTCTGTCGGAAGTCTGCATGCGCTTGTATGAGTAAGGAATAACTTGTATCCTCCAGAAATATGAAGTCTAATGAGCTTGAAAGAAGAGACAATATGCGAAAGGGGTATTTTCCATGGGTATGGGCACCAGGTCATGCCACAACAATCAGGCATGAGTGGCATCATACAGAGAAAAGTCTAGAAAGAGCCGTATGTTACAGACACAAACATGAGAGGTGATGTTATGAAAGGAAATGAGGAGTCAGGAGAGGAATTGATCAATCAGGAGAGATTGAGCCCAGTTTGCATGACCAGGGTGGGTGAATTTCACTGTGGAATCATCTCCATACATATGTGTCTACACTGATGCGCCCATAGCTGTACATAGGTATATTCATATATATTTCTATGTCTACAGTAATGGCAATGTCTCATAAAGTAAGGCAGTCTGGAATTTCATGAGATGAAGCCAACAGAGGTTACCAGATGGGTAAGTCATTGTGGACAACAGCACTGAAATGAATGAATCAAAAGGAAAAGTAGTGGGGAAATTGGCCAGATGACTCGCCACATCACAATGCTCTCAAAGTGATTCTGCCTGTTGTTTGTGTTCAGGGTATACTGTTGCCAGCTGAACTCAGAGTAGTGGAGAAGATATCAAAGCCACTGGAGAGCAACGTCAAAGTATAGACTATCCAAGGAGGAAAGTTCCATGTGAGAGCCATTCATGAATGACTTTTGTCCAGAGGAAGAGAAGGTTTTCCTACATCCACTTGGGTATCAGGGAACACCATGAGATCACTCCGGTTCCCTCTATTAGGACCATCTATGGTGCTTCACCTCCAATGATGCTCAGTTATTTTCCTTAGGTCCAAGGAAGTTTTCCTTGGAATGTTTTTTGGAAAAAAGTGTCTTAGATTTCCAGAAAGTAACAAGCAACTGCGTTCCATAAGCTAAATCATTGACAAGAGGATGTTTGTGTGACTTTGTGTAAAAGGTTCTACAGAAAATAAATTTATATTCAGGCTAAATTATGTGAGGTGAAAGAAAAATGCATTGAATAAGTCACTAACACATTTTAGAAAATATATTCTTGAATTCACACTGGTTTATTTTTTGAAGAACTAGGAGAACAGCATATTTTTATTATTTTTAGATATTTTTTTTTATACTGGAAAATTCCATGCAGAACTTTAGCTACTGAAACAGAGAGATGCCTTTCAATAAATGTAGGAGCCTTAGAAAATTACTAATATTATTAGAACTGTTAATTCTGTTTTATTTCAAATGAAACAAATTCCGTCTAGTCCTAATAAGTTCTCCATTTCCAAAAAAAAGAGAGGTTATCGTTTATTGTTTGTCTGGAGATCTTATCCAGCACAAATACCTCAGTGCTACACAAACATGGCAAACGCCAGTGTCCTTACCCTGGAGGACTCAAAACCCTTGTGTCTTTGAGTCTTATTTCACTGACAATAATAGGCTCTTGTCATAGATGACTTGATAGGAGTTAGACAGATTGATGTTTTGCCAATGAGGAGGTTGTGGAATGTAAAGAGATCAAGATGGTATTAGGGTTGATAACAGAGTAATGGGATGAAGCTAATTAAAATGTGGCTATGAAGGCAAGTATTTTATAGCCAGTAGGGCCAGCATGTAGGACAATGTTTTCAAAAGAAGCTCCAATAGGTTGTATAACGTTTAGCCACTATATACGATGCTACTATTACCTAGAATTATTTTTATCTATAATTATTATTATCAATTACAATAATGTCACCATTCCAGGTTAACTCAGGCAAGGCCAGTGCTTCCTTTGCAACCACCTGGATATGGAGGAATTGATTGAATGACACTGAAGGTGGCTGCAATTCATCTGCTGAGAGCGGGTTTTTCTGATCTCTTCATTTTATGAAAAGAAGATGGAAATGAGCTGAGGAGCCCCCTGTCAGAAGCACCCATCATGGTACTTCTGTTTTTCCTGGAAATACCGTAAGAGAAAGTGCTGTTGTGTTGCAGGAGCAACAGCATAGTTTTCTGTCAGCCCGGAGAGATCGCTTTTCTGAATTTAAGAGGTGACAGCATGACAATCAGGTTTTCTGAATTTAAGAGGTGACAGCATGACAAGCACAGTGATCAGACGGCAGTCATGGGCTTTTATCAGCTTTATAGAGCAACCCAAGGGTTTCACCATGAGATTTACAGACTAATAATGTTCTTTTTTGAATGAGATCTAGTTATGACCTGTATTTTTTCACTCTTTGGTACCTGATGTACCACCACTTACAAGTCCTTTCTCTTGCTTCTGGTGCTTTCTGACTTAAAATTTTATTGCTGTGTGATTCCTTTCCTCCAGTCACCTCTGTTGTCCCTGAGATTCCCTGTGGACACCAACACCCTCACTATGGTCACTTTTTATCTGACAGCCTCATTGGGGAAGACTTCCAGGCTGAAGACAAGTTGTCAGAGAATGATTATTCCTTATTTCTCTCCTGACGGTGAATTTCTACTGAAAACGTAAGATTCCCTATAGGTGTCTGTTCTCAAGGGCCTTTATTTCCTGTGTGGTGCTCTGTGAATTCTCCTGCTCTCATAAGTTAGCAATGAGATCATCTCTGAGCTGTCTCTTCTTCCTCATCTGTATCTGATGTTCTTTCAGTGACTGCTCCTCCCAACATTTTCTTGGTTGCCACCTTTTCTTGGTGACCATTCTCATCTTCATTTCTTGTTAGGACTTTGTGACTGGGCACCTGTTTTTCATGAGTTCCTTTTTTGGGTGAGACATTACAAACCTTGCAAGAGCAGCTGGGTTTTGACAGTTTATCACTCTGTGTTCTCATCTTCAGTGGGGGTTTCAGACCTCTTGCTGAGCTGCAGTTGTGCCACCTACCTCTTCACGAGTAAGCTGATGGAAAGTGGGGACATCTCAGACTTTGACCTGTGGCTGTGGGGCAGGCAGGGCTGCTTTTGATAGCAGCAGGCAAGGAAACTGCTTAGATTCACATGTACTTTTGACAGCCAGTGTCTCAGTTTTAAAGAATCATAGAGTTGAAGGGGACCTCCGAACTTCCAACCCCCTGGAACAAGCACTTACTAGAACAGATTGCCCAGAGCCCCATCAAGCCAGACTTTGAATGTCTCCAGAGATGGGGCCTCCATCACCTCTCTAGGCACCCTGTTACAGAACTTTTTCCTAATCTTGTGAACTTCTTCACCATCCCACCAGACAGTACCTTGACACCCATCTCCTCTATCTCAGCTCCCTCTGTCCTGCTTTACCTACTGTCTCACCCCACCAGCTGGTACACTGTGTAGTCCCACAGCACAAGGAGCAGCTGCAACCACTGAGTGCATGTGAGACAGCTGGCTAGTGTCTCCTCCATGTCCCTCCCCCTTTCACTCTCCCTGGCTGCCCTTCCCCTTCTCTTACCAGCCTGGCTGCCAGCCTCTCCCTTTGGGCCACCCCAAACTGTGTTGGCTGAAGACAAGGTACCTCTTTATACTGAGTCTTTGCAAGTGTAGCTGTGAAGCAACATTCCTCCACCTTTCCTGTCCCATCCTGCTCCCAGCCAAGTGGGATGCTGATGACACAGTAGGGCTCGGGTAGGTTTTTTGCTGTGTCTTGTCCCGCAGCCAACCTCTTTGACCTCTGAATGAACCCTATAAAAGAGAGTGTCTTTGGAGCTCGCTCTTGCCAGTTTTACATCTGCGACCAGTTGCACTTTAAATTCCCTTTCTGTTTGGGAGAGGAAATGAGAGAGGAGCAAGGAAGAGTGATAGTTAAAATAAAAAAAAAAAAGAAAAAAGGGAGCTGGATGGGAAGAAACCAGAAACAAAGAGAACTGAGGCAAATCTTGTGGTTGGAAAGAACTCAGTAAAAAATGGAATGTCAACATTTCATAATATAGTAATGTCTTTCTTCTAAGAAAACAGTGGAAAACAAAGTAACAAGGCCTTATCTTGAGTCCATTGCTATTTCACATGTTGCTTCTCACAGTTACTGTTGGGGTAGGGACGTGCTGAGCATCTCATTGACATGAACCAAGAGCTTGTTGAAAGCCCTGGCTTGACAGGTAATTGAAACTTAACCCAAAGGGCAGAGCAGAGCCCCAGTTGCATGTCCAACGTACATCATAAACATCAGTATATCGCCACTGGCTGAGCTGGTGGGGATTAAACTCATGAACCTCACTGCTTAAAACCTCTTTTGCCTCAGACAAACAGCCAAGTCCCTTACCCTGAAATAGTAGCACCAACATACCAGCACCATTGTAACTGGTGTTGGTTACATAGACTAACTGGAGAGGGTCAGAGAGACAAAAGGCATGACCTGTCCCTGAGCTGGAACAACTTTGAGTCATCATCAGATTGTTAAAGGATCAACAGCTTCTTCACAGAGTTTCCAGGAAATGTTGCTCTGCCACAATTTACTTTAGTTTTGGTTGTGTTTATTTTCACCAAACCCAAGACCAACTGCATTGAGCACAGGGGACAGCCTGTGAGTTCAAGGCCAGATGTGCAGTGATTCAATCACTACTACTGGTATTTTCCAAATATCTCCTGTTATTTCTTTGTTATGGTTGTACTTGTAAGAGGCAAGAGAATCCTAACCTCTGAAACTGGTTTTAAAGGTATTTTTTAACTCCACTTGGATACGTCATCTGTTTATATCTTAAATCACATTTCAAAAACATATTTCAGCTAGAACATCTTGATATTACGTTAAGTTATATAAAACTGTGGAATTGCTCGGGTTGGAAAAGACTTTTAAGGTCATCCAGTCCATCCATTAACCCAACTGTACCACCACTAAACCATGTCCTTAAGCTCTGTATCTACATGACTTTTAAGCACCGCACCTTAAGGCAGGCAGCCTGAAGTTTTCCATTCATCAGGATCTGGAGATGTTCAAGACTCACCTGGACATGTTCCTGTGTGACTTGGTCTGGGTGGCCCTGCTGTGTCAGAGGAATTGAACTAGATGATCTTTCAAGGTCCTTTCTGATCCCTAATGATTCCCAACATCTTGAAATAAAAAGGCTCTTAACATTTCATTTTTTGTTCTGAAAATATTTCTCTTTTTCTTTCCAGACTTTTGGGTAGATAAGTAAAACGGACATCACCTGAGACAGGAAGCTTAACACCTCAGAGATGTCCAAGAGGAAAACCTCAAGTTCCTCATTTGGAAATGGGAAGCCCTCGGTGCAATGGGGAGCCCTGTAGTTGTTCGCTGCCTAAGCTATTTCACCTGGCAATCTCCAAATGGGTAGAGCAGAGAAAATTTATTATGTAATTTAAATTGTTTTACTTTTTCTTTTCTTGAGGGAATTCTAAGCAGAGTCATCAGAAAATTGAGGCACATCCAGGACACAGCAAAGATCAACGTGAAGGACTCCCAGATTCCAGCTCCCATTTTGAAGGAGAAGAAAAGAGGAATGGGGCGAAAAAGCAACCACATTCTCTTTTCTATTCTCTCTTCCCATCAGAAGTGCAAATGGTTTCTATATCCATTGAAGGGTTTTGCTGACTATTAGCTCAGCTGCAGAGCACTCAAGTGGAAAGCTGCAGAGCTGAGAATTGCCAGCAGCTTCTCCCAACCCTGTTAAGTTATTACTCACAGTCTGTCAGAAAAGTGGCTGAAAGGAGAGGGTTGGGTGATTCGTTTTGTTTTCCATTCTGAAAGATTATACAGAACAATGATTTGCCACAGCTGAAATGCAGCTACCTCTGGAGAGGCATATGGTAGTGATTTCCCATCAGGTGCAGGTGCATTGTCAGACCAAGGATGTGTGGGAGAAAAATAGCTCCAGGTGATGCACAAGAAAGTTTAGAAAAGGTGGAATGTAGACATGAAACAGGTTGGCTTTTTCCAGAGGTGTTTTTTCTTCACCTATAGAGCAATCCTTGAGTCTACCATTTGCAGCAGACTCCCATTGCATCCCACAGGCAACAACTTGACCATTTGCTGAAATGCCCCTAGAAATGGTTTTAACATTCCTCCATGGATCAGCTGGTGGCCAACTTGTGGATCCATATCTTGAACATCTCTAGGATATAATTGCCTCCACTCCAGAGAAGCCTGTATCTCCAGCCATCCTGTTTTGTAATGTGGCAGATGTCACTGATCATCTAAGAAAATCATTCTGTCCTAGGTCACTGAAACTTCAGAACAGAATCAGCTCTGTATGAGCCCTGCCTGATGGGTGAAATGGTGACATAGGAAAACAGTAGATTTCTTTAAGAATCATAGACTCACAAGATGGTTTAGGTTGGAAGGTACTTCAGAGATCATCCAGTCCCAACATGGCATGCCATGGTCAAGGACACCTCTCACCGGATCAAGTTGCCCAGAGGCCCATCCAACCTGGCCTTGGACCCTTCCAGGGATGGAGCAGCCACAACCTCCGTGAGTTGTTCCAGTGCCTCAGCACCCTTACAGGGAGCAATTTCTTCCTAAGATCTCATCTAAATCTCTCCTCTTTTAGCTTGAAACCATCCCCCTTGTCCATTCACTAGAATTTCTCAGAAAATTACTTCTCCAATTTTTCTGTAGCCCCCTTCAGGTACTGAAAGCTGCTTTAAGGTTGTGCTTAAGCCTTCTCTTCTCCAGACTGAACAGCTTTGATTTCCTCAGCTTTTCTTCATAGGACAGGTTCTCCAGCCCTCTGGTCATTTGGACATATTCCAACAGTTCAATGTCCTTTTCACACTGAGGACTCTCGAACTGGACGTTAAGTACTTCAAGGAGCTTAGTAAGAGTGAAGCAATTGAGGAACACAAGGAGGAGGAGGAAATGAGAGTAATGGGAACAAACCAAATATTCAATACAGTAGATGTTGAAGAATTGAGATTAGGAACTAGATTTAAAAGAGCAGAGGCTGCTGGTTTTCTTGGCTCTGCATTTGCTCTGTGGAAAACACATTTATCAGGATGGCTAAACACAGATCTAGTGATTTTTGCAAGATGCACTGTGTTTGCATACTGGTTAAAAAATGTACTTCCCCTTGAGACTGGTCTTCTTGTCCTTATGCAGAGGCCACCACAGCAATTTGTGGATTTGTTCTGGGCTACTTATATCCAAGTTTGGAGCAGGAGACTCGCTGTATCACAGCTAAAAAGCCCCTCACCTGTTGTTTCTTATCCTCTGCCAGCTAATGCCAGGCATTTCTGAAGAACGGGATGAAAATCATGCTGCATGTGTAATCGTTACTGTTCTACAACCCTGCCTTAGATAGAGAATCTGGGATGCAACAAGACTATCCCACATTCCAGATACTTACAATTATTAATTTTATCAACCTGCGTATTTACAAAGCCCTTGGTATAAATACACAAGAAAAGTTGGATGACCTTAAGCCCAGGAGCAATAGAAATAGAATGAAATCTAATAGTACTAAGTCAAGCACTTAGAGATTGAGAGCAAGAATAGCTGCTTTAAGCTGTAGGGTCATCTGCTGGAAAGAGCAAAATTGCATGAGAAGGATGTTATGGAAAAGCAGAACGCAATACAAAAGCCATTCACAGTGAAGTGTTAAGAGCATAGGAGAAGATCTCTTTCAGCATAGAGCATAGGCTGCTTTTGCACTACACATCCAAAAAAAGTTGAATTCTAACTGGAGCAGACACAGCAAACGGCTCCTGTGGTGATCAGGTGGACAGAAAGCCAATCAGACATGAGGAGTCTGAGAGAGCTGGGTATGTTTAGCCTAGCATAGAGATGGGTTGCTCTCTATAAATACACTGAGGTAAAAATCACAGAGAGAGAAGAGCTATTTAAGCTAAAGGACAGTGCTGGAACAAGAAAAAAATGGGTATAAACAAGCTGGGAATAAATTTAGTCTGGAAATTAATACAAGGTTTCTAAAACTCCCGTCATCTTGGATGTCTATTCTTACTACATCCTTCTCCCTGGCTTTGGCCACTATGAAATTCCTCTGCTGTTGCTACAAGGTCATTCCCCTCTTCTGTCTCTGCACATCTTTCCCTTGGTATTTCTTTTGCTGTTGCATCAGTTGTGTTGCTCAATGTGTTTGTTCCTATTCTCAAAGCCCTTCCTCTGAACCCTTCTTCACTTCCAGAGTAGGACCAGAGTCAAAGCTTGGCTCTGTTTTGGTTTTTTTCTTTTGAGCTGCATCTTCGCCACTTGCTAAATTTTCAGCATGTTTGGAAGACAAACTTCCCAATCACCTGGAAACAGTGGGAAAAGGCCACAGATTGTATCTCTAGCTGTTCAGCCTTGACATCGAGAAAAATCTTAGTGGTTTGAGCATCACTGGGATAGGTTCCTCAGAAAGGCAAGGAAAATGGTGGTATCTCCATCCTTGGGGGTTTCCAGACTTGGTGAAACCAGTTGATCTGATATTGTGTTGGCAAACACCCTACTTCAAGTACAGGCTGGATTAGATGACCTCCAGACTGCACACACACACCACACCACACCCCATACACCCCCCGCCCTGTATTATAGAAAGTGGTGGATTTCAGCCAGATTTCAGCCTGGAGAAACTGGTGGGACTCACCTCCCTGAGCCACAGGCATCTTCAAAGTTATGATGCCTAAAATCAGCCATTAACAATGATCACACAAACCATCTTAGACTGGGGGTCTGAAGGTGAAGCAGTGACATCTCTACTAAAAGAGCTGGGATGTAGGATCAGTCATGCAGGCTGTTTAGTTGCCAGGATATTTCCCGGTGTGGTTTTGTCCCTTGCCAGCAACATTATCCCAGACAGTGCCTGGGAGATGTGTCAAGGCCCCTTCCCATCAGGCAGCCTGAGGGAATGAAAAGCGTTTTGACATGACTACAGCGACTGGGTTGTGTCCCTTTCCCTCAGGGTCAGAGAATGGTCTCTGAACAACATAGCAAAGGAGATGCAGCTTTTAATGCGCTGCCCATAGAAGCTAGGTATATTCCCTTAATCCAGAACTCAGGTAAAGCTCATTTATAGTCAAACAGTATCTTTTGTCTTTAATGTCTTGAGCTGAGGTTTCTACACTTCAGCTTCTGCCGAAATACCTTGTAGGCAATTATTTATTTTTAACTGGTAAAGTTAGAGCCCACAGAAAGCAGAGGATTTGCAGTCCCAGACAACGAATGTCTGAAGTCCAGAGATGTTAGAGTAGGAGCACAATGGAGTACCTCTTCTCATGCTGCTGTTGTGTTTCTGGTTTTCCCTGCGAGAATTGTTCCAGGTCATAAGGGGACACCTGAGATCCAATTCCATGTTGCCAGGCACGGCCAGAATAGCAGAAAAGACTCTCACATAATGGTTTTCCATTCCTATGGAGAAGGAAGAAAGCAACATCAGACTCATTGCCACTCATTGGCAGAGTCAGAGTGGTTCCCTGCTCTCCTGACTGAGAATTTGCAGTCTAAGACCCCTCTTCACTGCACAGATTCATGTGTAACTTATTGAAGCACCAGTATGTTAAACCTGCCATTCAACAAACCCCTTGATGGTTAAAAAAGAAGCAGCCTGTGTGAAATTCTATCGGTATTTGGCCTCCAAATGTGTGCTGTGTTTCGTCTCATACCATCTCCCTATCACTGCACACAGACTTCTTGCTTTTTAAAACCCTGGTGATCAAAATATTTGCTCCAAGCAAAATCACAGATTCATAAAATTGTATAGATTGGAAAAGACCTTTAAAAACACCAAGTCCAACTATTAACCCAATGCTGTCAAGTTTTCAGTGAACTAAGTCCTTCAATACTACATTTCCACATCTTTTAAATCCATCAAAGGATGGGAAGACTGCCACTAATACGGGAAGCCTGGGCCAGACCTTGACAACCCTTTTGGGGAAGAAATTGTTCCTAATGTCCAATCTATACATCTCCTGGTGCAACATGAGGCTGTTTCTTCACTACACCATCCTTTGAGGGAGTTGTTGAGAAGAAACATCCTTGAGCATCCTTTTCTCCAGGTTGAACCCCCCAAATTCTCTCAGCCACTCCTCAGACAACTTAAGCTCTAGACCTTTCACCATCTCTGCGATTCACTCATTCTTCTGACATTGAGGTCAGGTTTGTGCTCATTAGCATTGGGCAATAAGTGTCAAGGCCTCAGCCATATATAACTCTCTGGACTTTCTGCAAATAGCCTTCAATTGACATGTGGAAGTGGGAGAGGAGTAACTGTTGATCTCCCTGTGGAACTTGGACCAGATCATGAACCTTCCAGTAGCTATTCATTTTCTGGAATCAAACCTGCCCCTCTTCCCACACTCCCTTTCCAGCTATGACCATCAATACAAGGTTTGGGTGTGTGGCTTATGGGGCTGCCTTTCCACTCAGCACCACTCAGACAGCTTGCTAAGTCACAACTGCATGGTCTGCATTGCTGAGCTGCCTTCCGGAGTTGGCAATTAATCACACACAGCAAACAAATGATTGAGCTGGCTGGAAGGAAAAGACAAAGGAAGAGGAGCAGCAAGAAGGAGAGGACTGAAAGTAAGGAAGGGAAGATACTTAAACTAGCAAAATAATAAAGACACCATCCCTAGTGTCCACCCCATGATATTCACTGACTACAGCTTTACCTCCCCAGCTCAAAACAGAATGTCAGTGCTCATCAACATGACAAATGTCAGTGGGAGCTGCTGTCCTTAGCATCAGTGCTATAATTAACTGGGGAAATATGAGTTTCACAGGCTCTCAGACATGATCTTAGCTCACTGTGAAAATGAACCA
>VZRI01013646.1:122979-146464 GCA_013397515.1 Upupa epops | reverse complement strand
ACAAGAACAACAGCAGCTGTGTTGGTATTTATATTCACTCCAGCCTGAAAAATCACTTCCAGCACAGAGCCAGGCCCTGTCTTTGCACAGAGCAGCTGCCAACTGCTGATGCTTGCAGCTCCCACAACCTCCCCCTTTGGTTTCATAGGCTCCAAGCCCAGGTCCCATCAGTTTTCCTCTGCTGATGGTAGAAGATGATTGTGCAGACCCAGCACATCCTACGTAGAGCCCATGGTCTGGGTTCAGCATGATGGAAAAGTCACTCAGCCCAAACCCTTGGTTCACGCTTACCCAACCCTAGACCTGTGGTTAGATTGGGTCATGGAAGAGAAATATTGTCCCTCTTGTGCACTCTGTAAGCAAAGTAGGAAACCCAGCACTGAGCACTCGAGTTATTTCTGCATATGATGGATGTGCACGGGTACCTTGGGTCACTTGACAGCTAAGCTGTATGATGACACAGAGCAAACATACACCTATCACGTGAGGGTCTATATGCCACTACCCGAACTGCCTCCACTCTCTATAGGAAACAAAACCATAAAGGGCTGTGAACTGAGATTATCACATGATAGGTGTGGAGCTATTTACTCTCTCCACTTAAGAGATTTCAAAAAATTCTCTGAGGTGCCTGACAGAAATACTTGTCATAATTATATATATAATATATTATATAAATATATATGTTAGAGATTTGCAATAACCACAGTGAAAACTACATCACTAGATGTTAGTAGAATCAATTGCTAATTAGAATTTGTTAATACACTAGTAGCTGAATAGGAAAAATGACTAAAAGCAGCTATTGATACAGCCCCACAATCGCATACAACCACCTCACCACCTGGAGTTATTCCTCACCCTGTCTTCAGTGTTATCAGAGTCCTCCCTCCCCATATAAATGAAGTTTCCCTCCTCTGGGCAGCTTCTGCCAGCTCAGCCCATTGCTGCCCCAGTTCTGTGTGCTCCTGCTGTCCTGGTGGTGCATCAACCACAAATTTCTAAGCAGAGATCTATGTGTTATGGCAAGAACAAGCATCCTTGGGATTTCTTCCCCAGAGAAAGAAATGAATTATCAATTCTTAAATAAAAAAATGGAGAATATTGATTAGAAGTCCCACTACATTTGCAAGACTGACCCCAGAGAGCAAGGTCACAGTAAGCAACCAGCTCCCTATTTTTTACAGATGTCTGATTCAGATTTTGGGGATGCAGACTCACAGTTTGGTATGAGTCTTGGGTGGTGAGACTGCCAGCCTTCCTTCGGGAACCATGAGAATCAGAGTCCCTCAGACCTCTGCCCCCTCATGGCAACAACTGCCCTTACTACTTTGATGTCAACCAAGGACAAAACCTCAGCCCTGTAATGGCCAGGGCACATTATGTCATGTCTCACTGAGTGCACCCGGGCAGTTGTCCTCAGGAGGAGTCAGCCTGGTCTCATCACCAACAACAAAGCTGCCCTATAAAACCTGGGGGCATGTACGTGACGAACTTGCCGTGCGATCCCCTTCCTTTCTTCTATACCAGTAATGTTTGTGCAAAGCCAGGGCAGTAGAAGGGTGGGAAGCTAACAGTTATTATTTTTTTAATTAATTCTTGGCAGATAGAAGCCCCTGTTAATCACAGCTCCCTGCTTAAGCCTTGTTTACTTTCTGTGAGTTCAGAAAGCACCAGGAGAAGGTGCCAACTCTTCTCAACCAAGTCCTGTAAACAGCCTTATCAGCAGGGAGAGCTGATATGGGAGCCTGGTCTGCCCAGGGTCAGACTTGACGTTCAATGGCTCCATTAACTGAAGGACAGCAAGGCCACAAACTCTTGTCTGCATCTCTAAGATCCTACTGATGGGTCAGGCAGCACTGAGTCAAGAAGCAAATGCAAAACTGCAGTCAGTATGCTGCAGAATCTGCAAGAGAGCTTTTCATCTTAGCAGAGGACAATAGAGGAAGTAAAGGCACAGCATGACTCATCTAGTATCATGTAGGAGTTCAAGTGAAGAACCTAGACCAGAATCAGAGTTGCAAATCCTAATCCCATGCTTTACCCTTTATGCAATTTGCCTTTATGCAATTTGGTTGCATTTGCTCTGTGGGAACATATCTTCATAGACCCATAGATCATAGAATGGTTTAGGTTAGAAAGGACCTCAGATATCACCTGGTTCCACCCCCTGCCATGGGCAGAGACGCCTCTCACCAGACCAGGTTGCCCAGAGCCCCATCCAACCTGGTCTTGAACACTGCCAGGGATGAAGCAGCCACAACCTCCCTGGGCAACCTTTTCCAGTGTCTCAGCACCCTCACAGGGAGGGATTTATTAACAGCATTTGAAACACTGGTGTCAACTTTGTCTTCCAGATGCAGAAATTTCACCTCTCTTTCTCCTTTCCCTAAAATTCCCCTGCTACTTCAATTATACAGGAGATCTCACTCCAGCCTCTCTCTTTGGCTTTTTAACCTATTGCATGTGACTCCATGTTGCCTCTATTTCATGTTTTACCTGCATCCTCTCAAGCATTTTATGAGGTTTTGAGACGACAAGAGTGCTTATATACAAAGATGGTTCTAATTTCTCCATATGACACATTAAAACAAAGCCAAACAAAAAAAGGGAGGATGGTATTTAGCCCCAAATGCCTTTCTTTTTTCCAACATCAAACCTGACCTGTGAAACAGTGGATTTTGACACCTGCTTATTTGTAGGCACACACAAAACATCAGAACGAAATATTCTGACCTTGTTCAAATGGCTTCTGTTTACCAACTAAAAAAAACCCCAAAAAAACATGTTTCTATCAAATTTTGAAAGGTCAGAGCCAGGCTGAAATGTCTCTGTTTTTAAAAAGAGCGGATAATTTTTATTGTAATCCATGGGAAAGCTTGGGTAGCAAGTAACTTGGTGTCTGTTTGTGTGTTCTTCCACTTCAGAAAAAACCCCGGATTTCAGAATCATGGCATTTCCTACCAAATAAAACCAAGCAGTCCCACACAGCCATCCTGTTCAGGAAAGACAAGGAAGGGTTTGTTGAGTCATTGGCAGGACTAAGAGTTGTCCAAAAAAAGAGTCGAGCCAAGAGAAGGCTTGAAGAAGCTTTCAACTCAATGTCAGACTCTTTAAGTGTGAGCTGCATGAAGAGCATCCAAATGCTCAGGGAAGAACTTCACCATTAACCACCCCGCAGATGACTTCCCTGTAAACTTTTTTGCCTTCCTGTAGATGCTCTTGCAGTAGTGGGAAGGGGCTGAGGTTGCCCTCAGCACCTTGGCTGCACTCTCTCCAGCAGCTCAGCCTTTCCAACCACGCATATTCCCTGCTTTGTTTTCTTTGGCTGTAGCTTTTTGAAGCTTCATGGTGGAGAAAAAAAGATGCCGAGCCATCCTGCCTCCCTCCACCCACCATCGTAGCTCCTGTTTACTGCAGGACGTCAATGCAAACCTACACAGCTGCTTGGTATTCCTGGTGTCATACTCAGGTAATGTGAAGATCAAGCTGATTCCAGATCTTGTTTTCCATGCCAGGGTGCTCTGCGGCTACTTGCTGCCTCCAGCCCCTCTGCAGAGACAATTATCTCTACTAGTTTTGGCAATCTTTACTGAAGTGAGTTCACTCTCTTCAGATCTCTCTGTTTGGCAAATAACTGTTAGCACTTCCTGAGCACAGTACAAATAATGGGTTTTTTTAAAAAGAGAAAGTTGTAGCCTCCAGTAATTGTGGATCTGGAGGTACTAAAGGGTGAAAATAATGTACTTTTATGTCTGATGAGTTGATAAATACTTATAATCTTAAATTCTCACGTCCAGAGAAGGCCAGTGAACCTGGGGAAGGGCCTGTAGCACAAGAGCTCTGAGTTGCAGCTGACGGAACTGAAGGCTTAATTGGAGAAAAGAAGGCTCAAGGGGGGACCTTCTCAATCTCCACAACTCCTTGAACTTCAGGACATTGGAGCCAGGTAGAAGCTGGTCTCTTCTCCCAAGGAACAAGTGACAGGTTGAAAGGAAAGGTTTAGGTTAACCCTGAGGAACAATTTCTTCTGCAAAAATTTGTCCAGGTCTGGTCCAGGCTGCCCAGGGCAGTGGTGCAGTCCCTGTGCCTGGAGGGGCTGTAAAGCCTTGGAGCTGTGAGGTGATGGACAGGGATTATTTGGGACCCAGCAGTGTTGGATTAATGGCTAGATTCAAGGAGTTTAAAGATCTCTTTCAACCAAAATTATTTGTGATTTTATGACTCAGGAGCACTGAGAGAACTAGACACGTAACCGCTTATCCTGACTCTGAAACCTAAGCAGAAAGAACAGAAAACAGGTTTTCACAGCCATGACTCACTGACCATCCAGCCAATTGTGAGGAGCAAAGGTGAAAATATTCATCTTCAGTTCATCTATGCCAACTATAAATACCTATTCCAGATAGCACTCCATGAGACAGGCGGCTGGTAGATGTTTCCTTGGAGGCTTGCTGGCCTTGGCTGTCCTCTGGGAGATGTGCCATCGACACCATTCCCTCTCAGCGCTGCAGAACAACCTTTCATTTTCAGAGATCCCTGGGGCCCATGCCCTCAAACAGTGCTCACCAGATCCTGACCCGGGTCACAAATCCTCGAGCTCCAGAGGAACGTAAAATACACATCATAAATAGACATGTCCCTGGCCTCAGCTCCCTCACAGCTTCACTTCTGTTTTCGTGAGCAAAGCCTGCCTGATATTCTCCAGTAGTTCAATCATATTTATTAGGAATTTATAGTTCTCTGTAGGGTTTTTATATGTAGCTGCCTACACTGGAAAACCACATTTTTATAGATGTTGGATACTACATCTTTTCTCCATCGCTCCTCAAGACTGCTGTGGGGTTTTTTTTTCCTCTCTTTCTGTGCTTTAGATTTAATTTCTGTAGCTTAGCCTCACTTTTTCTCTATCCTTTGTTCCCATACACCAGCACTACCAACTGCTTATCAAGAAATCAAACACCAGGCTGTGCTTAAATGGCTGTATTTTATCTGAGATTGGATCATCTTTGGCTCTCGCAGCTTCTTAGCTCCAAGACTGACACAGAAAAGTATGAAAAAGAACATCGTGACAGCGACCACTCGGTTTTGTGGAGGCAAAGATGTAAAGTGTCTCCCACTGTATGATGGGTACTGACCTGTTGCAGAGCTGTGTAGGAGAAACAGATCTGGGAGTCCTGGTGAACATCAGTGACCATGAGCCAGGAATGTGCCCTCATGGCCAGGAAAGCCAGTGGCATCCTGGGGTGTTTTAGAAGGGAGATGTTTAGTGGGTTGAGAGGGGTTCTTCTCTCCCTCTATTGTGCCCTGGTGAGGCCTCATCTGGAATATTGTGTCGGGTTCTTGGCCACACAGATAGAACTCTACAGTGAAGAGCCACAAGGATGATTAAAGGAGTGAAACATCTCCATTATGAGCAAAAGCTGAGTGAACTGGGTCTCTTTAGCTTGGAGAAGAGGAGACTGAGGGGTGACCTCATTAATGTTTATAAATATGTAAAGGGCAAATGTCAGGATGATGGAGAGAGACTCTTCTCGGTGGTGTCCAATGGTAGAACAAGAGGTAATGGGTGCAAGCTGGAGTATAGGAGGGTCAATCAAAATATAAATAGAAACTTTTTTATGGTGAGTGTGACAGAGCACTGGAACAGGCTGACCAGAGGGGTTGTGGAGTCTCCTTCTCTGGCAATATTCAAAATCAGCCTGGACACACTACTGTGTGACCAGCTCTGTCAGGAGGATTGGACTACATGACCTTCCAAGGTCCCTTCCAACTCCTAACATTTTGTGTGATTTGTGTGGTCAGGTCTTTAAAATATAAGCTCACAAGGGTTTGTCTCCTACCTATGCTGGTAGACTTTCTTCCAAGCTGATTAGGGTCAATGCTCTTCCTCAAATGATTGGTCCAAACCCAGAGTGAACCACTGCTAGTCAATTATTATCTCTATTATACAGTTATTTAAAGGCTGATTTTCCATGAGCAAACAGAGGTAAGAGAGGCCAAGACCTCAGTGACCTTGCTGTTTGCCTTGCAACAAGTAAATGGGAAAGCAAAGCAAACGCGCGGCTTTGTGCCAAGGGCACCAAAGCTGTAAATCTGACAGACAAATCCCCTTGGTCTGTCGTTTTCTTAAGGACTCACTACAAATACAAACCAGAAAGAAATGGCAGTGACCTCATTCCGGGTGGAAGTTCAGCCTGTTTAAACCCTTTCAAAGGGAATAAAGAGGTTAATGTCATTCACAGTGTAGATAATCGAGCTTACAAGAGCCTACCTCAAGACTATGAAGGTCTCTACAGCAAAACCCAACAGTTTACAGCATTTATTTTCTCAGAGGATGAGTTAAGAAGGTCAGCCTCAACCCAGATGCATGAAAAAAGACTTCATTTCCCTCTCTATGTCTCCCTGTTCCATAGATCCTTTCAGGACCCCAGAACAGTAGCAAAACTCTGTGAAAATATTTCCTGGGAATTCTTTTTCCCTAGTTTTTTTCCTCCAATAGAGATTTTGCTTTGGATGCTTTGGATGTTGCCACATCTTTCCTTCACATCATGAGTTGTATTACAAGGAAATGTAGATGGGGAGTCCAGACTACGTAAGTTGTACATGAAGCAGAAGTCCACACCTTTCACCAGCATTAAACTTGATTTGGATAAGACCAGAGCAAAGCTAAAAACAGAAAACCAAAATTGTGAGGAACACACAGCTCTCACAGTGGCTGAAGCCTGGAGCTGCCTAAAGGATTAAAAGAGAAAAGTGGAAGGCAACTGGATTTTTGCAGTCCCACCACTTTATCTCTTTGTGAAGTAATTTTTTACTGCTGTTACGTATTTGTATATAGGAAATTTCTGCCAAGATAAGAAGATGTGAGAGGGGATATTAGAAACCTATGTGGTTCCAGGATGGAGCTTGGTACTTTGGTGACTGGGACTGCATGGCTACGTACAGACATGCTTGTTCTGATTATCCAGTAATAAAGATTGGCAGAGGTTTCTGGAATTTCTGGAAGTCTCTGGTCATCTCAAAGTTGTTCTAGCTTTGAAGTCAGATCCAAATTCAAAATCAGTTCCAAGAGTGGCTTTTTTTCCATCCTACATTTCCAGAAAAGCCCCTTTATTGGTAAAATGTTTAACAAAGCTACCAAACTGTTGTCTCCACTCTGGAGAAATAACAAAGCTGGAATTTTAGGAGACTGAAAGTCCATGCTACCATCTTTTTTACAGAAAGGGAAGCTGGGAATTGTGAGGATGAAATGGTGCTCTCAAGGCTGCACATGGATCCCAGTGAAACTTGGAAATGGCTGCTAGTAATTTAAATCCATATCCATTTTGCCATTATCCAGTTCCCCAAGCCTGTAACATTTACTCACTAGAGTTATTGCTCTCTACAACTACCTGAAAGGAGGTTGGAGTGGGTAGGTTTTCAACCCCCTCAATCAGGGGAGGTTTAGACTGGATGTCAGTAAGACTTTTTTTCACTGCAAAGGTTCCCAAACATTTAAACAGGCTGCCTAGGGAGGTGGTGGAATCATTATCCTTGGAGGTATCTAAACAAAGTGTGGACCTAGTAATTCGGGACATGATTTAATGGTGACCTGGCAGTGCTGGGTTGAAGGTTGGAATTGATGATCTTAGAGGTCTCTACTCATCAAAGAGATTCTGTGAGAGGAAAAACAGCTGAAGTAAAGCTACTGAGAAAGAGGTAAATGCTCTGAGTAGCCAGAAAACAAACCAGGCTGTGACACAGATAAAACTTAAGAAATCTTAATGCTGACCCAAGCCCACACAAGAACCTCAATCATGATAGAGTAACTGTTCTGTGCTGGAAGCTCTCAGGCACAACCTATCTAATAATACATCACTTCTTCTTATTAAGAATCTGGAAATGTAGTAAAGATTTCATGCTCCCTTAATGGTCTTGCCCTAAATTAAAGAAACCACCAACAGCCCATTAATACCTCATTGGAAGGTGTGAATACAAGATACAAAGGGCAGGCAAAGCAACTTTTAGGAAAAAAAGAATTGGAAAATCAAGTCCTTCCTGGGTAACCTTCCTTACCTCTTCACTTTTGGCTTGCATACACTAGCTCCTTTATTTACCATGAGTCAGACTGTAGAAATCGTATTTATTCTGTAGTCCTGGCACAAGAGCAGCTACCAGAGTTATGAAATTATACCAGCCAAATTTCAGGATTTCTAATTCGTGGGAAATTTTGGCATTTGGGAATTTGCTTTTTCTTTTATTCTGACTAAGAAAATAAAACTCTTTCCTTCATTAGTGTCTATGACTGGAAATTCTGACAAACAAACTACTTTGGAACTATTGACCCAAGGACAATTGCTCGCATTAGTGGAAATCCATGGTATTTGGAAGGCAGACTTTTCCTAATAGGAGATCTCCTTCAGATGGGCTAGACCCTTTTTTTGTTGCTCAGAGGTATTTTTCTTATCATGAGAGACAACAAACATGGTTTTTGAACACATAGCCTGAATGCAAAACATGCTTGTAAAATCAACGGCAAGCAGAGAAATAGGGACATCTGTTACCATTCAGCTGATGGATCGTTCTATTAGCAGCTTCCAAGAAACAGGGTTCCATCAGACATGGCTGATGGGATGACTCCCTTTTGCTGGCTATAAGGAACAGATGGTCCACTACATAGCAAGGTAGCAGGGAAGTTTCATTTCAAATTCCTAGCGTAAGAAATGACAACATGGCATGGAAAAAGTTCCCTGGTTTCAGATTCAAGATTAATTTCAGAAAAAAAACCTTGGCTTCTGAGCACAGAAGGTACTGTATATATAACTCTACAAGTCATCCATGAGAGTAAAACCAGCATAAAGTCATCTGCAGCGAGAACAGCCCAATGGGAGACTGAAGCTATATTTGCAAGGTGGTGCAATGAGTAGTTTGAAGAAGCAGGTCAATGTCCCGACACCTTAAAAGCAGATGGCTCTTTAGGCAAAGCTTATAGTGGTGGCATAGTTATTATCATTACCTTCATGAAGAGCAGAGGACACCATGAGACAACACTACTTTTTGGACTAAATGATAAATATAACTCCTAAGAGGGTTTTTTTCAGAGCATTCAATATCCATGGAGTAAAGTGGATGATCCAGTGCATAAATCACCTTACCACGTTTGGTTGGAATGTTCAAACTCTCATACCTTCGTCAAGAAAGTCTGAGGTTACTAAATCGAATATGTGTGCCTATACTGCAGTTTTGAAAGGAAATTAATTTCACTGAAGTGTAGGATTAATATTTGAATTAAAACAATGACATGTGTGAAAGCTCGATGTCATCTCTGTGCTGCACACATCTGCATTTTCTCAGGCAAAACTCCAGTCTTAATTCTAAAAATGGTTAATGTTAAAGTAGAGAAATGAACTTGCTTTAAATCAAAAGGTTGGAGAGATTGATCTTTTTGGAAAATTGAGGAAGCCCCTCCCAGTACAGGATGGTTATAATCTCCTCCTCAAATCTGTTCATCACTGGAAAGTTACCTTCTGACAATGAACAAAGAGGAGCAAATGATGACCACATTGTGGAGTCTCTGTCTCTGGAGACATTCAAAACCTGTCTGGACAAGTTTCTGTGTGATCTGCTCTACTAGGGGGATTGGACTAGACGATCTCCAAAGGTCCCTTCCAACCCCTACCATTCTGTGATTCTGGATGCCACACTGCATCCCACAAACTCCAGGGCTCCTTGAGATACTTTCCTTGTACAATTAAGCGACTGTCCTGCACAAAGCATCTGAGGACAAACGCTGCACCCTTGCATGACGATACCCAGCTTGACATGTGGATTTCCAGAGATGTTGAAAAATGCAGAGGAAGACATTCATCTGAGGAAAAACAATCCTAAACAAAACAAACAGCTTGAACTCATCCAGCTACTAGCATGATGCTGTTTGTGATCCTTTGCTAAAACCTTGTCAGCAGTAGTGCTTCTCGGCTAGTGTGGGAAGGCCATGATCTAAAGCCTGTTGAAGTTAGTAAAAAGACTCCAGTTGACCTCAATGGGCTCAGCTTTATCCTCTGAGCCCAGGAGGACTCCAGCTGCGGTTTCAAAACTGCTGGTGGTCTGTGTGCCTGTGGTGAGTGGGCTGCATCTGGGCCATAGAAGCTTATTAAGCCTAAAGACATATGAGCTACCAAGTCTGCATTTCCTAAGCTTGATTGGGTGTGCAGTGGTTTGCAAGAAAATTTGAGGGTTGGCAAGGTTCTTCCAAAAAAGTTTGGCAATTAGTGATCTGGTACCTTCTCTAAAGGCTTTTTTATATGCAGCATGTGCCAGGACTATTCCATGTATTCTGACAAAGATTTCTCTGAGGCTGGGCATACCTACTTGACCATGTGTTTCAGTGTCAGCTTTCCTAGAAATCCTTTATTTAACCCTAGGGAACCGATAAAATTGAGACTTGTAGCCTAGACTACTACATCTCTTTCCATTGCTCCAGAGCCCAGAGCATTGCTTGACTTTCAGGTTTTTTTGTTAATCTGTTCTCTCTTCCATAGAGTGTGTAAACCATAGGGAAATATTTTTGCACACTGTTTTAACTTTCCCTTTTGCACACTGTTTTTACTTTCCCTTCCCTACATAATCAGAAGTGAGTGAACTCCTCCTCACCCTTTACTTGATGGAGGGATAATTACCTCATGCCCAGTCGTTTCTGAGTGAAAATCCCCCGCTGTTACAACATCTCCCTTTTACAGGAATCCCAGTTAAAACTAAGAATTTCCTCTAATAATCTTCACACTGAACTTCCCCCTGTTTGGCTCAAAGTGACTTTAGATCAAAATATTTCAGCCCACAAGTTCACCCTGGGACAGAAAACCAATCTATTGAAGGGTTTTAGCATCTCAAGTGTGGACGTCACAACTGTGGTCCAATATTTTAGCAGTGGTCTCAGAAACACCAGAGGGAATATGAGTGTTTAACCATCAGATCCATGCTCACACATCCAAGGGATGTGTTAGCCCTCATATGCGGTCCTGCAGAGCTGTTCCAGCACCACAATCCCAAACTGGTTGGAGCTGCTGCTTTCCAGGACGCTGTCTCCAATCTCATGTGACTTGCATTCTTTGTTTCCCAATTATTGCCCATGACTTTGGCTGCGTTCAAATGAGCTGCCTGAGCAAGCGATCCAGACTGCTTGGGTGTAACCGACCTGTTTCTGATGATTTTCATCACTTCACTGTCAACTGCAAAATTGTTGGGTTGTGCCAGCAATAATTTTCCACTTCTCTTGGATCAATAAAAGATGTTGATAAAGGTGTTGGATAACGTCAGGTCAGGGCTGGTTGCTGTGGGAACCCATTCTAGGTGTATTTCGGGCAGATTATGAGTCCCTGTGCACAGATAATTTCTGCAATCTATCAAGCAGCCAGTTTTAGTCCATTCAGGACAAAGACTTTAAGTCCTGTAAGCACAACTGGTAATCTCTTTTAAAATTATCCTCTTTTTTCCCCTATTTCCCTTCTCCACCAGAGGTTTCCGGCAGAACACAGCAGTACAAAGGAATGATTCAGCATTTAGGGTTGCAGGAAGGGATGGAGACCTTCATCAGGAGCTGGGAACAAACAGCAGGCTCTGGGAATCTGCTCTGCTGCCCATGAGATGGTTGGTTTCCCTTGGCAGCTCACCTGCTTCTAGGAGTGACAGATTCTGCCTATATTTTTCCTTCCTCCTCCCCTCTTTCCCTGCTGGATTTTGTAATGAATGCCAAATTAACTATTCAAACAGCTGTGCTGCTATGGAGGGGCAGGAGAAATGTCCCTGGCAAGGCTGAGCATCTTCTTAAATTATTTCAATTGTGTCTCTTCAGTGAAAATGAGCACCAGGGAGCCAGACCCCACTTAGCAGCCCCATAAACAGGGCTTCCATTTATTTTGGATAGTCCTAATGACTAGGCTGTGTCCCTCTCCCCACCTCTAAGTCTCTCCTTACCAGTCTGGGTCTTCATGTTCTCAGGGATTTTTCTCCCCAGTTCCAAAAGGGACTTCAGGCAGGAATAACCCAACCTTGTAGGATTTTAGCCACCCCCACAGATAGACAAATCTTGCTTTCCTGCAGAGGCTGGACAGTCTCTAAATGTTGTGCCCATGTTTCACCACCAAGACCAGAGAGCCCTGTTCAGTCACGGGATGTGAAAACAATACTCAGAGCTCTACCACCATGGTGGGAAGCTTTGGGTGAAAGCTGTTGGAGACTGATGTTTCTGTAGTGATCATGCGGGAATAAGGAAGAGTTAGTGAGGTCTGCAAGATATTGAAGTGTATCATAAGTCAGGGTGGTGAAAAGCCAACTGGCACCCTTTTTAGCAGTCTCGCAGCTGAAACACATTGATTTCAAGGTCCCCAACACCATGCTGTCCACCAGAATTAACTTCTTTCTCTTTGTCCTTTTTATTTCATGCACACATGTGTCTATCTATCTTCACACACACCTATCTGGAAAAGCAGTTGTATTCCCGACATCTATTGCAGTCTGAGTTATCTTACACTGCTGTGATGTCTTCCTTTCAGTTTGTCTGCCTGGCTTTCTTTAAATAATGGCAAGTAGAGCTTCTTCCTCTCGTCACTCAGAAATCAGACAGTACACAGAAACCTTAGATTGTTCTTCCTGATGCTCCCATCCACATTCTCACTCCATGCTAAACACAGCTCTATGTGACGTTTTTAACCAAACATGCTGACACCTGAAAAGATAGAAAGTCATAATAAAATGAAATTGTTTGAAAAAACCAAGGATTTTTCTTCAACAGGGAAAAGAAGTCACAATTTCAGACTCATTCTAGGCATTTGAAGCCTCATGACATAAAATCACAGAATGAGAGTTGTTTAGATTGGAAAAGACCTGTAAGAACAGGAAGTCCAACAGCTCAGCCAGCACTGCCGGGTCACTGCTAATCCCCATCCGTCAGCTCCACATCGCCCAGGATTTTCATCTCCTCCAGACATGGGAACTGCCTCAGACAGCCTGTGAGTGGCCCAAAACTGAACCCAGGGTTTGAGGCATGACCTCACCAGTGCCCAGTACCTCTTAGCTCCAGGCAAATATCTGCCAAGCTCTCCTTTCACTCTTCCACTGCATGGATGGAATAGAAAGGCATGGGGCAAGGATGCCAGTCTGTGGGCTTCTGCTTCCAGGGGTTGATGTAGAGGTTTAGGAAGTGGGGCAGGAAGGAGGGGAGGGGCCTTTGTGCCTAGCCCCTGGAGATCAAGCTTTTTGCCACTGAAGATAATGAATCAGGCCATTGAGAAAAGTACAACCTGTGAGCAGCATCCCTCTCCTTTGCTTGGATTTCCACAAGATTCAGACAGAACTGGCTCATGGTATGCTCAGAGTCTATCATTTCAGCACAATGGTTGTAATTTATTGTTTATACTGGTCTTAAGGATCAAATAATAGTGTTCTGTGATGATCAGCTGCATAAATGACAGGGGAACTAGAAAATACATAAAAAAGAAGCACTGTCTTTGTGTTCTAAAATATCACCCAAAGGGCCTTTAAAGAGTCAGTTGGGGTCACAGTCAGACCTGACCGCTAAAAGCACCTATTTGTGACACCTTTCGTTGTCACAGCACATATGCCCTAACAGATAATGAAGTTCAAAGCATGAGCTCACCGGAGTTGTCTCCCTGTATGAATGGGAAGGGAGGTGCTCATGACACCAAGTTTCCCACCTCAGGTTCATGTCTCTGAGATGTTGCCTTTTCTTGGGCCTGAGCATCACAGCGATAACAGTAAGGCAGGAGCTAGGATCAAGTCACAGGAATATTAGCAGATTCCTATCCTCTTAACTGGCAACTAAAGACTGAATCCTTGTTCTTTCAGCATTTTTGAAGTCCCTGTATGAATTCTGCTATTTACACGCAAGGTTATCCTCAGGGCAGTGACCGAACAGAGAACAGAATGCAAGCAGATTGTCCTGTTTACTACTAATAATAATTACATTTCAAGGACTGTCCAAAGATAACTGAAGCCTAAGTTACATTCTTGGCACATAGCGCAACGAAGATGATGGTTGCCAGCTTCAACCAGGAATGGAGCACCAAGCACAAATAGAGTCTGAACGTGAACTACCTGCTCTGGAAAAAATGGTCAGGGATGGAAACAATGTGTGACCTGTCAGATAGAGTGTCTTCAGGAATGTGACCCTCAGCAAGTACACGGAATACTGCCTGGGTTATTTCTGCTAATTTGTGTCCTATTACCTACTCACATCTTGTTTTGGCTGAAAAACAGGAGCTGTTCACTGTTGCTGGGGAAGCTCGGAGGGATAAGAGCTGAAATGGTTCCAAAAGAGCCATAGGAAAGGAATAATATTGACTATATCTGTATTGTACTGGAAGAGTAAGCCTTTAGAGATGTCAGCATCTGCCGGTCATCCTTGCCAACGCACGCATGTAGCTGTTGTGCAGCTCGGCTGTGTGAACATCTCTGGCAACATCCTAATGCACCAGGGATGCTTGTGCTGTTCAAACCTTAGCTGACTTGCAAAACAGAGATAGGTGACTTTGATCTTGAGGGGGGCTTCACAGACAACAGAAATATCAACTCTATGTGGTGTTTGCTTTCAGAGGAGACTGATTTGCTGCTCACTTCAAGTTCAGCTGCAAAAGGTTTGCATAACAGAACAAATAAAGACTCAGTAGACAAAGTATTGGCAGAATAGTGAATTGAAAAGCATGAAAGATAAGCAAAGAGGCATTATCATAGCAGAGGACAGTTGAACTTTTTAGAACACAAGGATCTCAGAAGCAGTCCTGATATGAGGAGCAATAATGTTTATAAAAAGGAGTCTCATCAGTAGCTATTAGCACAGATAGAAAGCCACAGAGTCATAGAGTGTTTTGGAGTGAAAACGACCTCAGAGATCACCTAGTTACAATCTCCCTGCCATGGGCAGGGACATCTTCCACTAAATGAGGTTGTTCAGAGCCCCATCCAACTAGATGTGAGCATTTCCAGGGAGGGCTCTGCTGACTGCATCCCATTTCTCCTGTATGCTGGCATTTGTGATTTGGTTGTGTTCTCAGAACCTGCATGCTTCTCCAACTCCCTGAACCAGGAACCCCAGAGTTCATCCAGGTATGAAAAGCAGCCAAGATTTCCTGAAAACCATAATTAAAATTAAAGCTCCATCAAAAAGGACCCTCTGGAAGGCTGCACTTGCAACTCATTCATTTGAAAGACAAATGTTGAGGTCAGTTCTTGTGTCAATCAGGATGTAGTAGCAAAACTTAATATCAATTATTCTTTGCAGGTAGTTCTCAACCTCCTCGCAGGTCCCATTGAAATGCCCTACTGAATTTGGGAAAATCTTGGAGTACGGCTAATTAACTGTTATGGGAGGAGTCACTAGGTGGCAATGTTACCCGTGCTCATCAGGGCAACACGTTTTGGCCAGCACAGTCAGGTTGTCTGTTGTTTTGTTTATCTGATGAAGAAACATTGGTTCGCACCAGAGTTTGTAGAGCCAGGCTATGGCAGGCAGCGCAGAATTCGTTCTGCAGTTTCACTGTTGGAAGTAAGTTCTTGGGAAGAACAAGCTGGGTGTGCAGGCTGCATGCTCGCAAAGAAGACAGATGATCAAGATCATCACTTTTCCAAGACCAGGATAAATGTACAAGTACTAAATTAAATCAAATTACCCTGGACTCCCTCTCATATAATTATTTCTTCACTGTGAAGACAAAACTTCATTTTTCTGTCCTCCTTATGCTGCAACTATTATAGTAAATTGAACAGGGCACAGGAACAGGGTTGTTTGATCTCTTGCAGTGGCCAAGAAGTCCCCTGTCTCCTCCATCCAAGCCAACCAGCTCATTCCCAGACTGCTCTTGGGCATGTTTTGGAAGCTACCCCAGACCAGGAGTGATGCCTGGAGGTAGCCACCCTGTCTTAGAAGGTAAGAGAGAGTTTAATCACTCAGACTGATCATTCTGTGACAGTGGATCTGGGCCAGGGGATGGTCCCAGCTCCAGTTGATTCACTAGCACCAACTTAACCTTCCTGCCTGAAATGGAGCAAAGAGAAAGGAGACAACCTTATGGTGGATGAGTAGCATATGTTGGAAATACAGAGTGAAGCAGAAGGTTATTGCGTGATGTACACTGAGGCTCTGACTGTCTGACTGTATCTCCCTTTCCTCTGTGTTTTAAATTATGAAGCTTATCCAAGGTAGATTGAAGGGAGGTTGAACTGCCGTCCCAGTTGCTGTCATCAGATGAAGCTTGATGTATCCCAGGAGCAGTTTGGTGGTGGGCTTATATTCCTGACAGAAGAAATTATTCCATAATGAAATTAGATGAGGAATTCAGCTTTACAGGGGAACTGCTGGTATCTGTGTCTCTACACAATGTAAATCTAAACTCCTGCTAATTTCTCCAAGTCCTGCTCTCATGAGGGGGAAAGGGCCTCTCTCGTCCTGTTTACATTTTCCTAATTACCTCATTTGTTCTGTGTTTACTGAGGGATTGGGTTCTTAAGAGGCCAGCCTGAGACATCACAATACTACCAGGATGGACCTTGATTGAAGAGGCCTTGAGCCGACCTAAGGAGAGGATCGGATGGCAGAGGTGGGGCTATGCTAATTATCCACAAGACTGTGAGGGTTTTAAACACCAGCCAAGGGCATGGAAAGAGAGGCAATATGTCACGGAAAGAAAAAGACAGGACATGCAAAAAAAGTGGGTAGTATCCTTTACCTGTGCAAGCACATCAGCCAAGGAGCAGCTTGGCCCTAGTACCCATGGACTCTGTTTCAGAAACAGCAGGTTCGTGGCTCTCCAGCCACACTCTTTGACTGAAATTGCCTTATCTTTGTGTCACCTTGCACAGCAAGTGTGAGATTCATTAGCCCAGCTATGAAATATCTGAGGAGTGGTTAGATGCCAGAGGAAATGTGGTCAAGCCATGGTGGTTTGGGCCGTGGGTATGTTGGATCCAAGCCATAGGCTTGCTAAAGGCTTGTTGAGCAACTCTGTGGGTAAGTGACAGAGACAAGATTCACCAAGAGAAATGAGGTCTTACGGCTCTCAGTGGTGTTCCCAGCAGTTCAGCAGTGACCAGCTCCGGGAGTGAAGCTCAAAACTTGGGCTGAACCTTTGTGGGTTTCAGGAGGGGAAGAAGAGTCATCCCTAGACTGTCTGGTGCAGACTAGCCTGTAACCACAGTGGTCAGGTCTCACACTGGGGGATGACCTGACACTATCTCAACCTCAAAGGCCTTGGTCTGGGCCTTTGCTGGAACCCCATGACCTTGATTTGTGGTTTTACTGGAAGGAGAGGGACAGCTTGGTTCAAAATGCCTGAAATAATGACGAGGCACTCTTGCACCCTACTAAACTGTGTTTCTGTACCGTTCATGTTGTGTGTCCTGGAACAAGCTATGAACATGCAGAGCAAGCTGAAAAACAGGAGACAGACTGGATCAGATGGGTAGTGTTGAGGATTGCCTTGGCAGTTTGGCAGCTTGGTGCGATACGTGTCCATGCTGCCTGTCTGGTGTGGTCCCATGAGTGAATTCCTGAATATCCCCTCTTGGTGACATAAAAAATTCCTTCACAAGGCAGCCTGGGAATCACTGTTTTGCCTGCAGTGTGGACAATCAGTGGACCAGGGCTCTGGAGCAAAACAGGGGTTAAACAGAAAATGTAAATTCACGTTCTCTATGTAATGAAAGAAGAATCAACACCCCCCCCATTGCATTATAGTCTTGACCTCATTACACCTAAGAAATAGAAGTGTAATTGGGACTTTTCTTGACCTGTAGGAGCTCAAAGCCACACCCACCCATTTTTAGAAGCATATTTTATTTTTACTACTGCCTGGAAGACACAAGGCACTTACATTGTCCTGAGTGACAGGAGACAGGTATGTGAATAGGCTTTATGAACTCTGTGGGTAGGAGACCTGTTCTCCTCATTACCTAGACAAGAAATTTAGATGTCTAGCTCAGCATCATGAATCACAGGGCCCAAGTCTTCCTGGGAATCCACTTCTCCCCTGCTTTTCTTCTTGTTTCCTAAGTCTCACACAGCTGTCCAGGCTGTATCTTCACTGACCAACTTGGCATAGGAAATAAAGTCAGGAATATTGCTCTGCTCTCAGCCACTGGAGTGTAGCCAAGATTCCTGGTTCTGCTGTCCTCACACATCTTGAAGGGAAAAAAAAATCTCCATGCTTCAATTCCTCCATTTGTGGAAGAGATGTGGTCTGCACCAGAAGGGAACAGAGACTCATTTCACAAAGATCCTGGAATGAAGAGTGATATTTTTATTGGTTTTTTCCTTAAAGCTGAATTAATTTTCTGTCACTTGGGTTTCAGAATTCAGTTCTACCAAATGCCCCCAGTAAGTCTAGGGCATGACTCTCTACAAGCCTGGTGAAGCAAATAGCTGACATCTTCAGCGAATTACGAATGGAGACCTCACCAAAAGTCAGGACTATGCTCCAAGAAGACATATTTATAGCTATATTAACTAACAAAGCAATGCAGAGACCACTGCTTGTCCCTAAAGAAACTCAGCACTAAGCAGGATTTCCCCCCTAACAAGGTGGTCCTGTTATGTAGCTGTGAAACAAATTCTGATTTACAGCACATTAGCTATCACAGTAATGCTTACCTGGATGCTCACACCAGGCTGTACTTGTGAGGACCCTTTTGCTGCAGGAAGATCAGAAATCCTGCTGTTATTTACCCTCAGCTACTACAGATAGGAGTGAGCACTTACTGAATAAGCAAAACCATCTTCGCTCCTTTGCTGGAAGAGGGGAGTTTTTCACTTATCCTCACATTTTCCAGCAATTGAGGTTTCTTTCCTAAGCATGCAGTGCGCTCTTTGCTGTTAGCATTGCCAGGAGTCCCTCAAAATTCAAGCATAGTGGAGCAGAACGAGAATATTGTTAAGAAAACACAAGACAATAGCCTGTAGGTCTGGGTGGGCTATTAATTCCAGTGATGGTAATTTTAAAGGCTAGGATCTTCAAGGCCAGCTCTCTGCTGTTGCAGTCACCACCTCATAAACGTAGCAAGTTCCAGGAATTCGTTTATTTGCTCCCCTTGGAAGAGTGGTCCAGAATCGCACTGCTCCAGTGGTTAAAAAACATCTTCGACTTTCCAACCTAAATTTATTCATGACCAGTTTATCCCCATCTGTTCCAGTGCCAAATGCTGTCTTTAAGTTTAAATAGCTTTTCTCCCTCTCTGGTGTTCAGCTCCCATTCTATTTATAATGTATGAGTGTATCTTCTCCAAGCCTGTATTTTGCTGAGCTAAACAAGTTGAGCTCTTTGAGTCTCCCAAACAGGTCACTCCCTTCCTCTGATGCTTCTGCACCTGTTCCAGGTTGAATTCATCTTCTTTAAACACAATGAACTAAAATTGAACCTTGGAGTCCAGACACTTTCTGCAATGCCACGATTAGGAACACCAGGCTACAGATGCCCTTTGTGCACAGAACTGCTTTTGTAAGTTGTCATGCTCCATCTCAATCTGGTTGCAATCCTTCCCCTTCTATCTCTATTGGAAAATTTCTTCTTGGTCTCCATATTATCTTCCATGCACTTGGACTTTGCAGAAATGTTTTAAATTGCATTGAAGTAGACCCAGTGTTTCCCTAAAGTGTGGGAGGTCTTTTCCTTCAAGCATGCGTAGTTTGGTCATGCTGAGGTCTCACTGCCTGTTGACAGTCATCTTGGGGTCAAGTAATATCCAGCATCTTTTTATCCCCCACCTAAATGAGGAAACTCTGCCCTTAGTTTGGGGAATATTCTTTCAGTGTGGGCTCCTCTTGTACTTTTAATATGGGGGGTCACCCTGCTTGTGTTTCTCCAGCTCTTCATACATGTTACAGTTCAGAGAGAGAGCCCTAAGCCCACCTCCACAAGCTGCAAGCAGATCCAACATGTTATCTAAATCATGATAGCCTCAGGGCAAACTATTTTCCTTTCCACATCCAGGTTTCTGTGAAAAGGAAACTAAGAAGTTCAGTCCATTTCAGAGCAAAATATGTGGTGTGGGACAAGGTACCAGAGCAGAAGAGAAAGGAACTGGTTTGGCAATAGGGATGTGCAGTATTACCTGAGAGTTCCCTACACCACCAGTAGACATCTCACATGAATCTGAAAGTGGATGGAATTTGGAGATACCATTTCCTCCCTTTAGTAAAACCAAAACTGAGTTCAAGGAGCTTTGAGGAGTTCATGGCACAAGTCCCAGGGATGGGAAGAAAATGCCATGGTCTTTACAGATGAACCATTTACCATGAGTCACTCCAATGACTCATTGGAGCAAACCCCAAATCCCCGTTAGGAGTAAAGAAGGAAGAGTTGCCACCTCTTCCCGCTCCTTTTCCCTCAGCCTGGTCCCCAGAGCTATGCTGAACATTCTCAGGATTTCTCATCAGGAAGTGGCAGAAAGAGGACGTTACAGGCTCTATTTCAAGACACTGTAAGGAATTTCCTTCTGCTTATATAGAAGAAACTTCTTTGCTCTGTCTGTTGCCACCATCCAATTGCAAAACACTAGGGTCCATGGTGCAGTGGGATCCCATATGGGTGGGTTTACGTCTCCAATTTAATGATAGGCAAACTGAGATGCAGGTGGGGTTAACGTCTGTCAGCGAGCCACCAACCAGCACAACCAGGAGTGGGATAGATCCATCTCCACTCCCTAACCTTGTGGGCACTTAGAAACCAAGCTCCCAGGGGCAAGTTGCTTATGAATCATATCTTCTCTGCAGTAAGAACCCTGGAAGAGGATGCTAGTGCTGTTGAGTCAGAAGGTCAACTCCAATGCCTACCTCCCACGAGTGAGACAAGCGGAAGCCAGGAGCCATCATGTGTCCTTGCCACCCTGCCCAGGAGTTTTCCAAGCAGAAGTCGCAATAAGGTCAAGGTGCACTCTCTGAAGGGAACAGGCTCTTTTGGTGTTGATTTTGCAACCCAAAATCCGAAACCCACCAGGGGAATTTCTTTCTCTCTCTCCTTGGCTCAGGATAAGAAGCATTTCTTGCAATTTTTTCCTCTTTTTTGTTTTTTAATGCTTCACTTGAGAGGCTATAGGCAATCAAGACTATAATACAGGGAGCTCAAGGAAATTGCAAGTGACTCAAGAGGATGCAGAACATTTCATCTAAACAACTCCGCTCCTCACTGCAACATTTTCCATAGTCAGAGCCACATGGCACTGGAAATCCCACCAAAAGCTGAAAGAGATGGAAAGAAATGACAAATATATTATGAACTTTTTGCTGGCCTGGCACTAAAAGCAGTCATGGGCCAAATGCAGGTCACAGTGGTTGCAGCCAGCTCTGGTGCAGAGCAGAGTAGCTAATTCACAGTTGCATTTTCAGGAATACATGACTGGTTGAGTCCTCCCTAGTTGCTCAATTGTCTCTTGAGGAAGACTGTGTCCAAGAAGTAGTATTTTCCTAGACTTGAGTAGTGCGCGGCTTGTAGACACCCCCACTCTCAGATGTTGAAAGGCACATTAGCCCATGTCTAAGCTACTATTATGGTCAATTGAAATCTAATAAGTGGATCTTGAAGAATGATTGACTTCACATGAAAGAACATACCAGGGACTCTGCTTCATATCTTTGTACCCAGGGTATCACATTTGTCCCTGGATTTCTGTGTAGGGGCAACTGAATCAAGCCCAAACATCACAGCTAATCCCTGGCAGATAAGAGAAGACAGAACTGCTTGTGGGTGACCAGGACAGTCACAATTCAGGACCAGGGAGGCAAGGTATTCCCAAATGCGTGATCAGGAGGAGCAGACACCAACCTGGGTTTAACAGCAAAGCTGATGAGATGAATACGCTCTTGTTGGATTGACCAGTCAGTGATGTTCCCTACTGCTTTAGAGGAGTCTGCTGGGGACATGAGGAAGTGCACTGGCATTGGAGAGCCTGGGGACTTGGCTATTCCCACCTCCAGTAACTGCACATTTCCACCAGGAGACATTGGCAGTCAGCCTCAGCACAGCCTGTCCTCACCACCCGAGGCCAACACAGGGCCAGTATGAGTTCATGTGACTGACAGATTCCACCAAATACACGTCAGGAAGGTCCACATCTCTTTTTTCCCTTCTTTTCCTTCACTCCTTTTTTTTCCTTCTTTTTAAATATAACTTGCTGCATTTTCGCCAATAAAAACTAGTAAAAAAATCCGACTGTTCCCTGCAATTTCAGTAAAACTGCCCAGTGTTGGAAGCCTCCCAGAAGGGTCATGAACTGTTTTCTATAGGTCCTGTGCCTCTATTTTTAAACAGGCAGCTGGCACTCTGACATTCAAATTGCTCTTACAAGAGGACATTCATGAACAGAGAATTTCACCTAAAACTTCATGGCCATTCCACAGCCCTTGACCTTGAGATCCTCAGTCTGACAAGATGTGATAGGTTCCAGAGAGTTTAGAAATCAATAGGCAAAACAATTGACCCATGCTGTTCTCATCACAGAGCTGAGAAGCCATAGAGAGGGCAGAGGCAAGATGCTCAGAGAAGTGTCCCACTGAGCTCCAGTTTATTTCCACAGTTTTCCATTGTTGCATCGTCTCCAGGAAAAGACTCTCCCTTTTATGAGAACTAACCGATACCTTCAGTGTATCTGTAAAGACACCACAAACCAGCTCCTTTCTCACCTCAGGGTCAGGCCCCTGCTAGGCTAACGAAGTCAGAGGGACATGGAGACAAAACAACCCTGACTCTTCCTAATCTTGCAGGAAAGAATGGATGGTGCAAGGAGTCCACTGTGACTCGTGTAAAATCAATAGAAAAATTAGCTGTGCTCCAGGTAACCTCATAGACAAGAATTTGGTTCAGCATCCTTGGAGGTGTCTTGCTTGAACTCGCATACGTTTTCTTAGCAACTAGACTCTTCACAGTAAAAACTTTAACCCAAACTTTCTCCCAAATTGTTGCAAGACCCTCTGTGAGTCTCCCTAGTCCTGGTTATTCAGCACCATTTAAGAGAGACACAGATGGGTTTCTGAGCAAAATCCTGATGTGCTGTAAGATCTAGGTCCTAGGAACAGAAGGGAAGAACATCTGTCTTCTGAGTGTACAGGAAAATCAGCCAGACATCAAGAACAAAGGAGCTTAGATGTTGGACATGCTCAACATGAAAGAAGGGACAACCTGTTACCAGTGAACAACATTCTTGGGGAAGACAGAAGAGCATCACCTACAGTCGAAGAGATGACCCATCACATGGTGGAGAGAATTACTGAGAAAAAGACCTCAGCACATGAAACTGCAGTATGTGGTGCTCCTGCTGGCCAGTGGAAAGGATGCAGCAGCATTTTTGTTTTCTAGTTGGTCTTCAGCGAGTTGTAGCCAAAAGCTGAGAGACAGGCAAATGTGACACTGCAGGACTCAAAACATGTGAAAGACTACTTTGTAATCCATCATCACTGCCACTGAGAGACAAAACAGAAGGGAGTATGGGAGCTGGTTGAAGAAAG
>VZRI01013646.1:73292-122930 GCA_013397515.1 Upupa epops | reverse complement strand
AAGAGAAGAGAGAAGAGAAGAGAAGAGAAGAGAAGAGAAGAGAAGAGAAGAGAAGAGAAGAGAAGAGAAGAGAAGAGAAGAGAAGAGAAGAGAAGAGAAGAGAAGAGAAGAGAAGAGAAGAGAAGAGAAGAGAAGAGAAGAGAAGAGAAGAGAGAAGAGAAAAGAGAAGAAGAGAAGAAGAGAAGAAGAGGAGAGGTGGAAGGGAGAAAGTTGGTCACCCAGATCCACGCTGGCAAGTCTAGGTGAGTGTGAAATGGCATCTTGTCATGCACCTATCCATGCTATAGGTCACACTATGCTCACGGGGATTTGCTGAACTGATGAAACTGTCATATTTTTACCAATTCTGCACACCCAGGGCATGTTGTTACCAATGGCCCTGACCAATGCACTTTGGGCTGAGGGCATCTTTACACAGGCAGTTCTCAAGACATACGATACCCATTTGAAGGGTTGAACTACCATACATTTGTACAAACAAGGCTATGCGTGCATGTACAAACACAACAAAAACAAACAGCCTGGGAGGCGCATTTATTTCCTTTCTAGGTCCACACCCAGGTTGACTCAGCCACTGCTCCATAACTTTTCCCTTTTCCTCCAAGAGCTGACAACAAATGCAGTTTCTTCAGCCAACATTTGGAGCTACATGGTGCCTGCTTCATTCTCCCAATACCACCACACAAGTGCACACACTCATGCACACGTGCCCCATGACCCGCTTGAGTCATCATGTCCCTGACCACCCTCCTTAGTGGCAGCATCTGTAGAGAATGTTATTCAAAGGTCACAGACTCAGAGATGCTTTCTCATGCAAGAAACAGAAATGCAGAAATTAGTCCTGGGGAATGAGTGGTTTAGCACACCCGTCAATGCAGGATCACAAAACCATAGTATTGTAGAATCATAGAATGGTTTGGGTTGGAAGTGACCTCAGAGGTCATCTAGTCCCAGTCCCCTGCCACGGGCAGGGACACCTCTCCCCAGACTAGGTTGCCCAGAGCCCCATCCAACCCAGCCTTGAACACTTCCAGGATGGAGCAGCCACAGTCTCCCCTGGCAACCTGTTCCAGTGCCTCAGCACCCTCAAAGTAAATAATTTCTTCCTAAGGTCTAGTCTGAATCACCCTCCTTCAGTTTAACCATCACCCCTCGTCCCATCACAGGAGCCTCTGATAAAAAGTTCCTCCTCATCTTTTCTTTAAGCACTGAAAGGCTGCACTAAGGTCTCCCCAGAGCTTCTCTTCTCCATCTGAACCCACTCAGCATTTGCATTTTGGCCTCACAGCAGCTTCCATCACAGCAGCATTTCTGGGGCCTCCTCTGGCCCTATTCCACCAGCTCCAGCTCTCTGGTGTGCTGAGGAGCCCAGAGCTGGACCCAGCCCTGAAGGAGACTCTTCCCAGAGTGAAGCAGATGGGCACAATCCCCTCCATGACCTGCTGCCGAAACTGCTGAACACAAAGCCCAGGACATGGGGGACTGTGAGCTCCTGTCCAGCTTCTCATCCACCAGCATCCTGAAGTTCTTCTCCTTGGGGCAACTCATTCCTCTGATCCCCAGCCTGTATTTGTGCTTGGGATTGCCTCAACTCAGGTGCAAGACACTGCACTTGGCCTTGCTGAACTTCTTAAAATTTGCACAGGCCCACCTAGAGCAGATGCCATGTCATCTATTTTGTTAAAAGAACAGTGAGAAGGCACAAAGTACGGGTCAGGGGGGTATAAGATCACTGATTGACTGCTGTTGTGTTTATTCTCTCAGTTCTCGGACCATGCTTTTGTGGGGAAAGGGAGGTAAAAGAAAGAGCCAAGGAGATGCCTTTTTTATCAGTCAGGAACTGTGTAGGATAAACTGAGACCACATGAAGAAGATGGTTGATAGCTGAAGAGATTTTGCTTTCATAAGGCAGTGAATCAGCCCCATTAGTGGTGAATCACCTGAGGGCAGCTTATCTAGGAATCACCCTGCCTGTGGTTTTCAACTCCCCAACCACCACTCACCCACAGGGGTGGTGAGTTTAGCACTTCTGAGCACACAACATCAGAAAGCAGGGCCCATACTTGCAAAAGGTTCAGAAGGAAACCAGCTGAGCAGTAACCAGGCCTACGTGTAGTTTAGGAAGTGACTAGTTTTGTCCTTTCTTACCAGCCTAGACTAGAAAGGGCTTGATCAATGAATCACTCTATCTGTGTTTATGCATGCCAAGATGTAGGTGTACTGATGAGGGGTGAGATACAACAGCCTGAACCATGCCCAGTACTAGTCAAGAAGCCATAGGATACCACACACAGGACTGGTATGAATAATGGAAGCTCCTGAGTAGCCTGTGCTCCAGTGGAAGCTGAAGATGGTTTAGGTCAGAAAGGACCTCAGAAATCATCCAGCTTTAATCACCCGGCCATGGGTAGGGACACCTCTCACCAGACCAGGTTGCCCAGAGCCCCATCCAACCTGGCCTTGTGCGAGGGATGAAGAAGGAGCCACAGCCTCCCTGGGCAACCCATTTTAGGACCTCAGCACCCTTACAAGGAGGAATTTCTTTCTGAGATGTAATCTAAATCTCCCTTCTTTTAGCTTGAACCCACCTCCTTTGTCCTGTCACTAAGGTCCCTCAGAAAAAAGTCCCTCTGAAGAAAACAGAGTTTGAACACTGATACTGCCCAGTTACCAGTACAACATCTGAGAGTGCTTCCAATTCACATTTGTACAACTCAACCAGCTGCCCCCCCTGCAGGAAGTGTAGCAGCATCAGTAGAGTTGAGCCTACACAGCCTCCTTAGCTGTAGAGCTCACAGAGCAGCTCCATAACTCAAACCACCACTGAGAAGAGATGCTTCACATCTGCCAACCCTGCTAAATAATCGGTAACCTCCGGCAGCAGAGTGTGAGGTGGTAACCTCTTAAATCACCCCCATGTGAGTTGCCAGAGCTTGTCTGGAGAAAACCTACAGCTACTTTTCATTGGCAATGCAGCAGAGAGTCTGAGGAATTGAGTGGAATAAGCTACCCTCTATCCTTCTCAGCTGGTTTATCCAGGTCAAAACCCAAACTCCTTTGGCAGGCAAGTGAAAACAGCGAGTGAACGTTCCATCTGCTGGCACATCACCTGGCCTGTGGATATGCCAAGTAATGCAATCTGCAGGGCTGTCCTCCTGGCACCTCTCACAAGCCCTGAAAATTCAAGCCACAGTGAGAAAACAGAACAGGGTTTGTTTGGTTTATTGCCCTGTTGTAGGAGAGTGTGGGACAGTCACTTCCTGCATTTTACATGTAGGAAACAAAGAGATTTGGCCGGCAGAAGACAAGGTGTACACACACCATGTTTCTCCCTCCCTCTTTGCCTGGCAAAACTATGGACTGGTATTAATCTGGCAGCAGAGAGAGGGATGAAGTGGATCTTAAGAAAGTGCCTAAAAGCTATATCTAAACCACGTGTTGTCCTACTGAAAATGAATATAGATTGAAGTGTAGGAGACTCAACTCACCCAACTTTGTATTACTACAGTCTAGGCATCTAGTCACCTACAGCTGGGACATAGAGAGAAATACGTAGCTTAATAAAGAACTGTTCTCACCAAATCCTGATGATAACATTTGGGTTCCTGTGCTGGCAATGCCTATTCTTCTTCCCTGACTGTAATAGATCAGGGCGCCTTGTTCTGCTGTAGAGTGATTGTTGCTCAGATGTTTATCAACATGTCATAGACTCATAGGATCACAGAATGGTTTGGGCTGGAGCGTCGCTCAGAAATCATCTATCTCCAGCCCCCTACCATAGGCAGGGACAGCTCTCACCAGACCAGGTTATCCAGAGCCCCATCCAACCTGGCCTTGAACATTGCCAGGAATGGAGCATATAACCTCCCCAGGCAGCCTCAGCACCCTCAGTGTAAAGAATTTCCTTTTGATATCTAATCTAAACCTAACCTTTTCTAACTTAAAGCCATTTTCCCTCATCCTATCAGTACAAACCTCTTGCAGGTACTGAAAGTCTGCTACAGCGTCTGCCTAAATCGTCTTCTCCATGCTGAACAGCCCCAACTCCCTCAGCTTGTCTCCACCTCAGAGGTGCTCCATCCCTCTGATCATCCTTATGGCCTCTTCTGGACCTAATCCAACAGTTCAATGTCCTTGTGTTGGGGGCTCCAGAATTGTACACAGTACAATCAGCATTGCAGAGCACCTCCTACTTGAGTTTGCCAGCAACTGGCTCCATGCCTGTTCAGTCAGTGGAGACGAAGGGTCATGTTGCTGGCTCAAAACATCTGTAATAAATGAAGTGCTTTCATTCCTTACTGCTCTCCACTGGCTGTGCAGAGAATCGGGCTCAGATAGTAGGTGGTCTGAATCGCTTCCCTCTTACAAATGTGGTCTCTGAAGAGGTAGGTCAGACACAGCTTCAAGAGACGTAGGCATGCTAGTCAACCTGAAATGGTGCTGTGCTTGGAAGCCACTTCACCTCTATATATGTGTGTACATGAGAGTGCTCAGGAAAAGCAAAGATCACTCAAACAGAGGTGTGGAGTTAGCACATTTATTAATTAGAGCACGTTCAATTCTGGCTTGATTTTTTTTTTAATAAATGAAGCAGGTTTACCTCTGTTTGGTCAGATGAAGCTTAGAAAAGAGCATCTTTCGATCCTCATTTTATGTGAAGGCCTGGATCTAACTTCTTGGTGTTTGGGGCCAACTGCACTCTGCAAGAAGGAGTAAGGCAGACAGAGATGCTGTAGAAGTACATTATATAGACATTTACCTTACTTTATTGGTTACTGTCCCTACACTCTATTACCTGGTACTTAAGATGAGTCCAATACATAAAGGATATGGAACTGTTGGAGAAAGGCCAGAGCAGGCCACAGAAATGCTCAGAGGGCTGGAGTCCTTCTGCTACAGGGACAGGCTGAGGGAGTCAAGAGAAGAGAAGGCTCCAAGGTACCTTAGAGCAATCCCAGTACCTGAGGGGGCTGGCTACAGGAATGCTGAAGAGGGACTTTTTCCAAGGGACTGTACTGATAGGACAAGGGGGATGGATTCAAGCTAAAAGAGGGGAGATTTAGATTACATCTCAGAAAGAAATTCCTCCCTGTGAGGGTGCTGAGGCACTGGAACAGGTTGCCCAGGGAGGTTGTGGTTGCTTCTTCATCCCTGGCAGTGTTCAAGGCCAGGCTGGATGGGCCTCTGGGTAACCAGGTCTGGTGAGTGGCATCCCTGCCCTTGGTATGGGGTTGGAACTAGATGACCTCTAAGATTCTTTCCAAGCCAAGCCATTACATGATTTTTTGATTCACATATCAGTTGGAAGAAATGTAGGACCATACCTCTGCTATCAAGTGCTGTTGATCTTAGTCATTAGCATTAGTGCATTTCACCTACATCTGCCAAATTAAAACTTCTCCATACCCCATGCCATAATTTTTCCCAAACCCCACACGTATGCATGTAATCAAAGCCTGATTTAGCATGGAGAACATAGAGTTAGCACAGTAAACCAGGCATCTTGTTTTCCACAGCTGGTGTCCCAGGAGTGCAGCACTGTGAACATTACATCTGGTTTTTTACCAAGAAGCTGAATGCCACATCCCTAGCATGAGCCTAGACTTGGGGTCAAACTCACTCTGGACTGGCAGATGCCATACATGTCTGGATTCCCTGTGCTTTGCAGGAGCTGCAGAACTTGTGTTTTTCAAATGGCAACAGGGCCATTATCCCTGGCAAAAAGGAAGGCAGGTAATAGAAGATTTCTGGATGTTCAGATGCCTTGTCAGTCAGGGCTTTAAATGAAGAGTGAGATGCTGTCACCCTTCAGCCCTGAAAACCCATGAAATGATGAAAATTCAGGCAGCTTGACACACTGATCTGAAAACTGTGAAGAAATGCACAACAAGATGACGCATGGGGGGCTGAGGAACCTGTCTTCATTATTAATTGCTGTCTGCCAGGCATTCTTTCACATAA
Organism: Upupa epops; assembly: GCA_013397515.1. Taxonomy (NCBI): domain Eukaryota; kingdom Metazoa; phylum Chordata; class Aves; order Bucerotiformes; family Upupidae; genus Upupa; species Upupa epops. Next base: position 116,969 of record VZRI01013646.1, on the reverse strand, counting down.
ACAGGGTTGGATGCTCCTGGTAATTGCATGGACATTAACGTCTTTTTCTCTCATGTTTCTTGTGTGTTGTGCTTTCAGATGAGAAACGTCAAAGTGTTTGCCAGTGGCAAAGCTGATTTTCAGAAGGATCCCTGATGCAACTTCTGGGTGAAACCATCTATGAGAAAGAAGGGCTTTTGTTACGAGCAATATTTCATATTACAGTATCACCATGGCTCCTCCAGCTGAAGTAGCTGTTACAGTAAGTGGTACTTACTCAGCGCAACTAATTGGCTGGCTGGTGTGATTCAAGAGAGCAACTCCTCTGTCTCCTGCATTACAAGTGATTTTCAGAGAAGCAGGCTGACTGTTGATCCAATTCTTTATAGGAGTCACCAGGGTTAAGCTGAATTTGAGGGGATTACTTAGAATTCAAAGCCGTTGAAGAGGGAGGTGGCCATTTCTCATGCAGACTGCTGTTGTCATGCGGTGGCTTGTAATGTTTGACTTGGCTTTCTTCAGCTAGCCCGAATCCCACTGTCCTCATCAAGGCATTCTATAGAGTCATAAAAAGAAGATCTGGAACAGACTAATTAGATCATTTTGTCTATTCACCCTTGGCCAACATAAAGTTGTTCCCTACTATATATTCCCACAGGCTTTCTTCTGAGTGACTCAAGTGTGAGGGCTTCCATAGCTGTCATCAAGCTGCTCTGCAGCTCTTTAACTGAAGGCACTTTTCCTTCTGCCTGTTTCCCATTGCTTGATTTCATACTGTGAGTCCTTTTCCGAATTCCTTTTCCTTTTGTAAGTAATTTATTTTTCTCTTCATAATCATAGACTCATAGAATATTAGGGGTTGGAAGGAACCTCCACAGGTCAGCTAGTCCAATCCCCTTGCCAAAGCAGGATCACCTAGTCCTTTCCCAGCATGCCTTTTGACATAAGAGTCAGGTATCTGGGAGGGATGAGATCCTCTAGAATGTCCTTCTTAGTCATTTTAAGTAGATGTGGCTCCAGCATCCTCTTGTGATGGGGAAGCCAAACTCCTCTGCCAACAATGCATTGCTGTGCTTTGCAATCATTATTCAAAGGAAGGTGGTCCTAATAGCTAATCAATTCTATATGTGCACACATTTCCAGTTCATTATATGTTTTAAAGAACATTCTTCTTTTATCCTTCTTCTTGGACTAAACTAATTTGATCTTTGCTTCTAGATCATCTCTTTAACCCTCCCCTTCACATTCCATATGGACTGTCCAGTTCATCTGTAATCATTCTTGTGATGGACTAGCCAATACTGACTGGAGCAGAACTGTTTTGTTCCACTGGAAGGATGTTTCTGCTCGTACAAACCAGTACAAAACTAATCTTTTTTTTTGTTAACAACAGCAGGAATTTCTTGATTCATGATCAGTTTGTAATCCATCATCGCTCCCCTCAAAGCTTCTCTGCAGAACTGAGACCTGCACAGTTATTCTCCTTTTGACATTTATCCAGGCAATGTATCTTGCTCAAATATAGTCCTTGCACATGACTCCTTTAAATATCATCTGCTTTTTACATCTCGACTTTTACGGCTTGGCTTTGAAATTGCTTCCTGGGCCAGGAGAGTCAGAATTGCAGGGTGTGATGGCAGCACACAGATTTGCAGGGTTCAAGGGTTTCTCCTAAAGAAACTGCTGTGTGTCAAAATGAGCTTAGCCATCATGTCCCTGTGAGTCAGGCAAAATAACATCATCATTACCAACCTTGATTTTGCTGAATCAGGATGGGGTTTGCCACAAAAACACTAATACAAGTCTGCTTTTGGACTCTTGCATCTTCTGTCCACCACTAATAAATCATAGAATCACAGAATCTGTTGGGTTGGAAGCTCATCCAATCTAATCCCTCCTGCAGTGACCAGGGACATCTACAACTCGAGCAGGTTGCTCAGAGCCCCAAGGTCCAACCTGACCTGGGATGGTTCCAGGGACGGGGCTTCTCCTACCTCTGTGGGAAACCTGGGACAGGGGCTCATCACCCTCAGCAGCAACAATTTCTCCCCTCCCTGAATCCCTGATTTAGTTTAGAAGCATCACTCCTTCTACAGTCACAATGCCCCAATAAAACATCTGTCTGCATCCTTATTTCAGTATTTTAAGTACTAGAAGGCTGCACTAAGGTCTCCCCAAAACCTTTTTCTCCATCTGAACCCCCCCAACTCTCCCAGCTTAGCCTCACAACAGCAGATTCCACCTCAGAGGAGCATTTATGGTGCCTCCTCTGTCTCCACACTAACAGCTCTATGTCTTTCTTAGTTGAAAACACTAGATCTAGACCCAGCACCACAGGAGAGGTCTCACCAGCGTGGAGTTGAGTGGCAGGATCACCTCTCTCAACCTGACTGCCATGCTGCTCTGGCTAATTTCCTACAAGAATTTTCCACTTCTTCAAACAGAAAGCACCTCCATGGTGACAAACTACTCTCCACTACAAAACATTAGGCTAGGTACAGGAAATAAACAGATGTGGGCAGGGGAAAAGCTGAAGCATGCCAGTGAAATATCAAGTAAGATGAAGGGGTTGCATGAAGCCACCCAGGGCAAAATACATAGGGAATTTGTCTACCCATGATAAGCTGGAAATAGTTGCTGGTGAAGATCCAGGACAAGAAATGACCTTGGTTTGACTCGAGCATTCCCAAGATGAGCTTGAAAAGGCTGCCAGATTTGAAAGGAAACACCTTTTTCCTTTCAGACAGAGCCCTCCCAGGTACAGCACCGCACCACACTACAAATCACAGATTATCCCACCAGCACCAGCTTTGTGCCTACCTGTGTAGAATCATGTCTTAGAATCGTAGAATCACCAGTATTGGAAAAGACCTTCAATATCATCAGTTCCAGCCTTCTGCCCTACAACCCCAAACCACTAACCATCTCCTGAAACACTATGTCTACCTGCTTTTTGAACACCTCCAGGGATGGTGCCTTCACCCCCTCCCCGGACAGCCTGTTCCAAGGCATCACCACTCTTACTGTGAAGAATCTTTTCCTAACATCTGATCTGAACCTCTCCTGGCACAACTTGGCCCCATTTTTTCTTGTCTTGCTGCTAGTCACTAGGGGGAAGAGGCCAACACACACCTCACTACAACCTCCTTTCAGGTACTTGTATCAAGCAGTGTGTCCTCCCTCACCTGCTTCCCAGCTGCCTCATGCCCCAGCAGGCACAGGGTCACTGACCTCATCAGCAGTCACCTTCCCTTGTCTGGACAGTCCTTACACAGCCAAACAGCCCAAACAGCAGAGCCAGTCCAGCTTCCCCATCAGGGCACTGCTGCTAACCTCGTGCATGTGCAGACACTGGTCTGCCAAGATGTTTGTGTAGCTAAAGCAAACCAAATAGTTTACCTACCTTCCAGAGGACATCACCAAGTTAAAATGGGGAATGCTGGCGACGGAGGGATGGCTTTTCTTTTTTTTCTTTTTTTTCCACTAATGATTCAGAAGGCCAGTAACAGCCTTCTTAGCCCTGGCTTTGGACCAGCATATCCTGTTGAGTCACGGCTGATGTCTGCACTCTAATCTTAACACATGTGGATGGGCTTGTTAGAACTTGTCATCCATCCCTGGCTACCAAAATATACTCCCGCTTGACCTACCCCATGTATTACACAACTTAACTTCTATGTTTGTGAGTGTGGACATCGCATTGTGATTGTGCTTCTGAGAGTGCAAAAGGGCATGAGTGGAAGAGAGGGGCAGGAGTAGCTATAAGTGAAAATGCAGCATCTGAACTTGTTGCCTCACTTAAAAAAATGAAGTTGTTCCAGCCAGAAAGAGAAACTGTCAAAGTTTCACTATTTCCCACCCAGCATCTGTCATTGTTCTTCTATACAATCATGTCAGTGGTTTATTTGACCAAGCTGGTTTCTACCACTGGGTGATACTATGTGCCCATGAACTCGACAGGAATTAGGGAAGCTGGTGAGGTTGACTATTTAAAATACCACCAAATACTGGCAAGACACTTTTAAGTGTTAGGCAAGTGGTTCCTAACCTTTATTAGTATTGTTGTTGTTGGAGTTTGCCAATTCTGAAAGATTTCCCAATGGAAGGACAAACCCACCTATAGTAACCCCAGGCTTCTCTCTAGCAAGACTTCACATTCCTAATTAAGTTTTGCAAACGATAGTCCACAGCTCTTTCCTGGCTCCACCCCTGCAGAGGACCCAAAATCACACTTTTAAAGGCAATGCTCCGGACAGGTAGCCAGATAAGCAACCAAACAGGAGAACACGTTGATGAGATGAGATGAGATTAGGGCTCACACTGCAAAATTTATGTGCAGACCCTCTCCGCTTCAGAAGTACCCAGATGGAGGATTTTGCTTGGCCTGTGTTGTAAAGATAAAGCACATTTGCAAATGCAGATCCAGATTGAAGTTCAAACAGTCCTAACGCTCAGGAATGTCCTGACTTGTGGTTTTGGTTTTGGTCCATGTCAAACTCTAAAATGAAAGATGACGAGAGATTGCTCTTGAGATAGCAGGAGATAGACTGATGTGACCAGGGCTCTTGTATTTTGGGCAGTAGCTAAACCCCTCCAAACCAGAATTTCCCTTTCATATGCAAAGCTGCAGAACACTTAGCACTTGAAAATTTTTTCCTGGTGAAACGCTGGGAGATTTGCCATTGACTTCAGTGGAGCTTGGATTCCCTCCTAAACATTTAATCCTCCATATGGGGTAAGTATTTTTCATACTTTCTTGCAGATGGGGAAATGGAAAGGAATCACGTTGTAGCTGCTCACCCAAGGCCAAAGCACGGTCAACGCGAACTCCAAATTTCCTGGTGCTGAGCCCTGTGCTTGGACCTTGTGCCACAGTCTTCCTGGAGAATGGGATGCTGGAGGCCACACACAGTGAGCATGTTCCTACGCTCTGCTCGCTGCTTTCCTGGACCCAAGAGAAGAAATGTTGCCTCCTGGGACTTTCTTCCACTACAGTATTCCTTCCAGCTCTAAGAAATGGCCACAGCAGGGTCAGAAAGAAAATACGTCCCCAAGCTTCTTCTGCAGCACGGTAAAGGTTTTGAGTAGCCCCCTTGCTGTTTCTCCCCAGATAAACCAGACAATTACAGAGTACTGGGATTAAAGCAGGCCTTTGCTGGGCTAAGGATAAACATCTAAGCTGCTTTCCTTCTCCTGAAAGTGTACAACGGTGCACAAGTTTCCAAAATAGCTGTGTGGTAGCTAGGGTTCTCCCCTTCTTCTAATAGCAAACTTGCTCTTTGGAGGTGCCTAGAACCTCAGGAGAGGTGGGGAGAATTAGGAACCAACTAAGCACTGCAGACAAGGACTGAGTGAGCTGTGATGAATCTATAGCCTACAGAAGATGGTCTTGATGCTACCCACTCCTTCTCTGTGGCTTAGGGGAGAGCTAGAGCCCTGTCACAATAACCCCTGTAATGTCAATGGCTTGTTTTGACCCATTTTTCATAGAAGAGCTTAAAATCTGTCTTACATACCCTAACAGAAGCCTGTGCCTATCTCTGAGTTACTACAGGTATCTAGAAATTGAGGGTGAGAAAGCCATTGAGGGTTAGACTTGGTTTTAGCCACTCACGGGCGCAGAAGCTGCTTGCACAGTTTAACAAGAAGACAAGGATTAACTTCTGGGCTTCTTTTCTGTCCACTTCCACAGTGATGAGGTCTACCTAGATACCGTTAAGGGCTACAGCCTTGAAGCAGGGAGATGAATGCATCTGGGAGGGAACAGAAGGACCAGAAGGGCTGTTGGACCTTCCCTTTTCCATTCCTCACTTTCCCAAACCGTAAACATGGAATGATGAAATCATCTGGAAAGAGTTTTGAGACACAGTGGTGAAAAAAACCTAGGTGTTACTTGTTGCTAATATTAAACTTGCCGTTCGTCTCCTCAGTAGCACTAGAGGATAAAGAATAAAGGGCACCCTGCCAGGAAAATGCTTCTAATAACACACAAGTGCCGTGAGCTTTTCAAATAAAACCTCCTACTTGGGAACCAGTGTGCTCAGGAGTCTGTCACTCTGTACTGAACAGGCTCCTGGCCTCCAACCAGCACTTGTTGGAGCCCATTGAACAGGTGAGGAGGGTGAACGGGGAGCCAAAATCATCTGACAGTACAGCTCTGTACTGTGCAAACATGCAGAGCCAGGGACAGCAGGATTGAATAGCACTGAGCACTGATTGGAGAACGTGACAATCATAAAATCACAGAATCACCAATGTTCTGAAAAAGCTTCAAGATCATCAGATCCAACCACCCACCCTACAATCCCAAACCACTAACCCATCTCCTAAAACACCGTATCTACCCATTTTTTGAACACCTTCAGGGATGGTGCCTCCACCCCCTCCCTGGGCAGCCTGTTCCAAGGCCTCAGCACTTTTTCTGGAAGAAAATTTTCCTAATATCTGAACTGAACCTCCCCTGACAAACTTGACCCCATTTTCTCTTGATTCATTGCTAGTCACTAGAGAGAAGAGGTCAAACACCTGCCTCACTACAACCTCCTTTCAGGTAGCTGTAGAGGACAAATGAGATCTCCCCTCAGCCTCCTCTTCTTCAGGCTGAACAACCCCAGCTCTCTCAGTCTCTCCTCAGATACCCAGCCATATCTTGAAGAGTCTTGGAAATGCATTTCACAGATGCTTAGCATTGGCCAGTTGAAGGCAAGCGATAGCATGCAAGAATTGTAATGCACAGGCTTGATAAACCCAACACATGGTCCATTATGTGAAAATTAGACTTGTGGTGGTTTAATCATGTGTGGTGACCTTGTCATGTAGGGAATCCTCCCGTATCAGGATGAACAAATAGTAGTTGGTTGTGCTCAGACCACATGATACGATTGTTGGTCTTGTTATGAGTCCAAACTGACATGTACAAAATGCCATACAAATTTGGTCATAAAAGGAGCCTTTTAGAAGATGTGAAACTTGACCTCTGCATTTTATCTGTGTCTTGACCTGATGAGACAGAGGTAGAGACTGTCAAGATGCCAGACTACAGGTCTCCAAGGGCATAAATGCAACGTGGTATGGCTGCGTGGTAAGGTCAGTGAGGCTTCCCCACTGTGTATGGTTATACAGGAAGAACCAAAGTGAAATGAAGCCAAGCTTAGATTTTTTTGGGTGTCAAAGGAGGAGGCAAAGTGTACTCAGTGATGATGCCACAGATTAACACTTCTGTTTCAACATATAACCTCAAAATAAGCAAGAGAAATGGAGGAGCAGAAGAAAATACAGGTTTTGAAGCTAGCACCTTGAACTGTCTTGCCTGATGATGTGATTTAGAGGATCCCAACTGATAGAGCTGCATGTATAAAACATGCCAGAACAAAATTTAATTAAATGTAGAGTATTTCAGACTTCTTAGACCTTTTATTAAACCTAATTGAAAATACTTCTTTGAAACTTTCAGTGATGAATTATGGACTTTTGAAAGTTTCATTAAAAGTTTATTTTGTTTTAAATTGCCCAGATTTAGGGTTTTTTTACTGAAAGCAATTGAAAACTGAAGCCAAGTGCTTCAGAATTTGACCCAGAGTAAAGTGCTCGGTTGGATATTTTGGTTTGAAAAAAAAAAAAGAGAGAAAATTCTGATTTACATTGGTTTAATTAAAAACATGAGTTTGAATTACTATGCCGAGAGGAGTGATGGAATAATATTTAAGGAAAGGGGGGGAAACGCGTGGCATTTTTTGAACTGTTGCACTAGCCAAGAGATAAAATACTTATTGTTTTTGTGGTGAGATCCAAAGCAGCCACGGGGAGCACAGAGTAGCTCAGAGTCCGGTTTAGATATCGTTCCTTTAAATTCAACCTTGTCAAGGAAGCAGAACTTTTAAAAATTGTAGGTCAAAATGGATCGAAGTCTTCAGCTCCAACTTTGAAACTAGTTCAGCCCTGAACAGAAGAATGGACTGGAAAAATTTCATGAGGTGTCTTCCAACTCAAATTTTTCTTTGATTTCTAAATGATGGATGATGGTGTAGCTCTGAAAATTCTTGATATAGCCTGTTTATTCCAGGAGAAGGGATATAACTTTGGTCTGGAGGAGAGGTCTCCTTTCTGGTCATGACCAGGTCATGACCCCTGGTATGAAACTACTTGAAGCTTTGGTTGGAACTCATAAAGAAATTCTTCCCCGGTTTGGGCAAGACCTGGGTTTGCAGGAGGTGGCTGCCTGAGTCTGTCACAACAGGTGTAAGAATAAGTCATGGTTTGCTCTTATTTAGAAGATGACGCCACTGGGGCTTGTCTGTGTTCCAGTGCTATGGTTTCTGTCTGTTTTGGACACAGAGCCAGATCTGAGTCTAAAATTTTCAAAAAAGACCACTGGTGAAAGAACAGGAATAGGCGTGACAAGACATGCAGTAACACACAAGGAGAACAATCTAAGAACACCAGCACCTGCTTAGAAAACTGCATAACAGAACTGACCAGTGGCACTTCACTGCTTCTGCCATGCTGTGAACTCATGTGTCCCTGGCATGCTGTCTTCAATAACTGTGTCTTTAGTAGCCCACTCAGATTTATCCACATTTCCTTCTTGGTCTTGAGAACTCCAAGTGGCAGTGCACCCTGTTCTCTACTGGCCAACACGGCCATCCAACATGGCATCCTCTTAACTACCTTCTTTGCTCCAGGACTGAACTGAGGAAAGGTAGGTGGACACCAGTAGGAGAAAATTAAAAATCCCTAAGTCTGACAGTTATTGATTACACTCTATTTTGCCAGAACATGGCAAGATTCTATGATCCATCAGCCATCATTTTTCCTATTAAAAGAGAATTATGTAAATTATGTAAATTAAGTCCTATTGTTATAGGACTTCTTGTGAGGCAGGATAATTTGCTGGGAACTCATCTGGCACTGCCAAGAAACTTTGAACTGATAAATACTATTTGTGGCATTGAAAAGACTGGTCAGTCTTGTCTCAGTGGAATTCAGGATAATCACAGAATCATAGAATTGTTTAGATGGGAAGAGACCTTTAACATTAGCGAGACAAATCTCTTTCCTCAGCACTATCAGGACACCACTACACCATGTGCCTCATAGCATCCTTCCAAGGCTTTGAAATCCCTCAAGGAATGGGGGCTCCACAGCTGCCCTGTGCAGCCCTGGCCAGTCCTTGACAATCCTTTTGCAGAAGAAACCATTCTAATGTGTGTAAGAATCTAATTTTGAAACTCCTACCCTGCTTTTTGCCCACTAATTACCCTCTTGGGTCTTACTGAGATGCTATCTGCTTTTTCACAGACAACCAGCAGTGATAAGCAATGAGAGTTCTGCATCCCTTTAGAATAGAGGCTTGAGAAGACAAGTCCAGTTACACATCCTGGGATTCTCCTACTGCTTTTAGTCATTATTGATATCTTTCTATTGGAATATTTGCAAAAGTCTTTGCCAGTGCACTGAAGTCCTAAATCAGACCAAAAATGGGTCCAATCTTGAGAACCTCAGGTAAGTCACTCTGCTTTTCTAAGGTCCTGTTTCCTTGTCTGAAAGAAAAGTGATTCATTATTAAGGGTTTTATTTTAAACAGGGGACAAAACCAGGGACTTCTGTGTAGAACAAAATTCTGTTGTGATGAAATTTAAACTTTTGTTCCTTCTCTATGTGAGATTACACAGAAACATGCTTCTTACACAAATATTTCACTTTTGCATGGAAAAGAGGGAATACTTTGGCTCTGAAATACTTCAGAGAAAAAATCCCCATAGTATTTTTGCATTTCTGAATCAGTTGGGTTTGGCTTCATTGAATCAAAATGAAATCTTGCACTTAAGCTTAATCCAGGGCATCCAGGGCACGTTCAAGTCCTGCAGCCTTTTGAATGACTTGAGAAGCCAAGGGGCAAACAAGATGCAAATAATGCCCAAATCAAATCCTCAGCTGATTTTGAAATGCAGGGGAGGGGATGAATGCTACAGGGGTGATAACAGGTATTTGTTCCTGTGCCTGTATGTCCATAGAGTGTTAAAGAAATTAAGGTTGTTCCAAATGAAGGAATATAAGGTATCAATGCAATGCATCAATAATCAATACCCATCATCAGGTAATGCCTTTAAAGTAGAAAAGGGTGGATTTTGAACAGACATTAAGAAAAAGTTCTTTAATCTGCCGGTGATGGATCACTGGAGCAGGTTGCTGGGAGAGGTTGTGGAGGCCCCATCCCTGGAGATATTCAAAGCCAGGCTGGATGGGGTTCTGCGCAATCTGCTCTAGTGAGTGATATCCCTGCTTGTTGTAGGGAAGTAGATGACCTTTAGAGGTCCATTCCAACCTAATTCATTCTATGATTCTAAGACTCTATGAGACAAGCAGGGCAATGAGATATTGGTATGAATAAGAGGAGCCATTGAAGATCAATAATTTCTAAGACAGATTTCTTTTCTTTTATTTTCTTAAGGTGGTGGGTTTTTTATTCTTTACACCTCCTTTCTTTTGCTCCAGCATGTGCCTTCTACATAGGGTTTGCAAATTTGCTATACCTCTTTCTTTGGTGTCAGTTAACTTCCATCCATCTTCATCCTTTTAATGTGAATAGTGTTGAAAGGCTATATTGGAATAACAATCCCATACGTTATGCAAAACTAAAGTGGAATCATAGAACTGTTGGAGTTGGAAGGCACCTGAAAGATCACCTACTCCAACTCTCCTGCCATGGGCAGGGGCATCTTCCACTTGCCAGGTTGTTCGAAGCCCCATCAATGTTGTGAAATACCTTGCCATGTATGGGAAATTACCTTCCTGAACATGGTCTTTCTCCTCAAATCAACCTTATATTTTGCTCTGCTTCCCACCAGAAATTCCTGTGGGATTTAGATTCTTTTATTTCTCTAGTCTAGATTCCTGCATAGTGTCAGCAGAGCACAGCTGCTCCCCTCCAACAGCAGGCAAGGAGTAAGTCCATCCATTTTTCAAAGGATTAAGTGTCTTGCTTTCTAGAAGGGGTGTGGAGCTCCTTTGAGTCCTAAACTTTGCTCTGATACAGCAGGAAGGGATGTGTGTGGGGCTGTCTTTCTATAGGATCTCAGTAGTATTCAGAGACACTCAGCACCACTAGCCAGGTGGGATTTTAATGCTCCAACACTATATATAAACATGAGATTGTTATCAAGCAGGAATGAGACAAAAAGAAGCATAGGAAATGTTCAGTGGAATCATCAGGAAATGTTTCTCAATGGTGAGACAAACTGTCAGCCTGGAAAGGAGTCTCCTGGGGAGAAGCAGTGATTTTTCCCTTTGTGAGTCACGTTTCATTGAACCAGACAAGGTAGTCAACAACATAACAGGATGGGAGGTGGGAGTCTTGTAACGTTGGTCAGGTTCATGGATTTGGAAGGGGTCTTGGCAGTAGATTTTACCATTTATTCTGCCAATTTGATCATATGTCATCAGCAAGGACAAACTCAGGACCCTCAGTATTAGCCTTGTGTACTCCACTAGCACGAGTAAAACGAGTAAAGTCTAGTAGCTGGAGACAGTTCTGTTCTCATGTGTGGATCTGGGGATTGCAGGCAGGTAGGACACACCTCACACCAAAGACTGAATGGACAAATACAATCCGCTCTACACATGAACAATTTCTTTTATCCTCACCCCCAAAGCCTCAAACAAAATGAAATCATTGGGTTGTATTGCGAAGAAATGCACTAATATACCAAGTGGAAATGTTATTTTTATGAAAGCCCTAATTAACCTTGAGCAAGGGATCTAAATGATGAAATGTTGAGTTGGATCTAAATTCCCCTTGTATGGGATGCAACTACTAATAGAATTCTGTTGATTGAGCAATCTAGGGGCCAATGCCCTGATAAACTTCCCAACATGCCTGGTTCAGTTAATTGTGGAATAATTTAGAATTGAAAAGACCTTTAAGATCATCAAGTCCAAGCTTTAACTCAATTGTCACAAGGCCAACACTAAAGCATGGTCCTGAATTCCAGATCTCCGTGACTTTATGTGAAGCCTTACAGGATCCTCTTAGTGCATGGCTGTTATCTCTTGAAGAACAATAATTTATTGGCTTTGATATTACAGGAGATGGTTTAGTGGTTTGGAGTAGGGAAGATGGATGGACTTGATGATTTTGAAGGTCTTTTCTGATTTGGGTGATTCTATGATTGTATTAGCTGCTTTTCACCAACTACCACTGATTTTAAATTTTTGTAATTACACAAATCAAACAGCTTTTGCTACTGAGTCCTTTATTATTATTTCCTTTCCAATAGCTCTCAAAAAGGGCTTTAGAACCTTATTCATTGCTAATGCTACTGATTTCCCACTAATTTTCCACATGTGCAGATCTAAAGAGGTGGGATATCTTCCTCTTCCGGACTCATCCACAAAATGCCACAGCTCTACTGAAAACTAACATATCTCCTGCATCTCTCTGTGGATTTAAACATCTTTCCTCACCCCAACCCACTGATACTAAATTTGTGCTGCACTAGCATATTCCAGAATCACTCGGCCACTGTAAATGGTTGCTCATCATCCTTCACATACCCTTTGTCCCATCAAGCCTCAAAAACACAGAGATCCCTTTGTTGACCAGGGCAACAGGTTTATTTGTTGACGGAGACTTTCTCTGTCCTGGAGTTGTTTCAAACAAGTCACATGGCTTCCATGAAACACCAGGTGACCTTATACTCTGAGCATGATGTGGCATGTTTGTCAGTCGTATGAGTTGCTTTATTCTAAGAGAAATTCCGGAAATGTGATGGACAATGTGAGTAATAAAGTTTTACTAATTTTTTTTATATGGCAGCAAACAAGGGATCATAAAGAGCACGAATGTTATCTGCAACTTAGGTCCTTAGGAACTTTCCAGAAGTTATTGTACTTTGCATCAAAACATCCTCCAAACACAGTCCCAAAGGCCAAACCAAGAAACCCCATGTTTGACTCATTTTTGTTTATAGATACATTCCCACACGCTGGAGTCTAGAAAGATCTGTGAATTGTATGTTGCCACCACACATCTTTCAATGCCAGTTTACCTCCCGAAGTCTGCTCTGGAGTAAGCTCAGGGAGAAGCAGGAGATATTTCTGAGAATCATAGAATGTTAGGGGTTGGAAGGGACCTAAAAAAATCATGTAGTCCAACCCCCCCCTGTCAGAGCAGGATCATCTAGGTTAGGTCACAAAGGAATGTATCCAGGCTGGTTTTGAGTGTCCCCGGACACACTGGGCAGCCTATTCCAGTGCTTCATCACACTTGCTGTAAAAATACTTTCCTTTATGCTTTGATGGAATCTCCTGTAGTCCAGCTTGCACCCATTTCCCCTTGTTCTATCATTTGATGTCACTGACAAGAGCCTCTTGACCCTCTCCATTCACATATTTATAAACATTAATGAGGTCACCCCTCAGTCTCCAAACTAAGGAGATTTAGCTCCCTCAGTCTTTCTTCATAAGTGAGATGCTCCACTCTCTTCGTCATCCTTGTGGCTCTGTACTGGGCTCTTTCAAGCAGATCCCTGTCCTTCTAGAACTGGACACAATATTCCACATGCAGCATCACCAGGGCACAGTAGAGGGGGAGAAAAACCTCTCCTGACCTACAAGATTTGTGGCAATCAGATGATGCAACTGTCTTTAGGCTGTGGCAAGTAAAAGATACTGAGATGATGACATTTGGGATCCCAAATCAAAAGACGCAGGTGCTTAATTTCCATCCAAGGCTCTGCAACAAGTAGCAACACAATGCAAACGGCAGCAAAAATCCCTGAGCAGCTTATGTTACATCAGAGAACCCCAGAGGACAGGATCAGTGTGAAGTTCACTCACATGGCTTTTTAATGCCTTGCTTAATTGCTTTCACTTAGAGTCAAGTTGCCTGTTGCTGCCTCAGAGTCAGGGCAAAGCCAAAGTGTTTGGGTAAATCAAAGGCTATCAAACTGGTGTTTGTAGCTGCAGTACACCGAGAGCATTCAAAGCCAAGGAAGCTATGATTAAATGAAAACATCAGCCCGGTGTATTTAGGGCGTGTATGGCAATCACAACACAGAAGCTGACAGCAGAAGTAAAATTATTTTCACATATAAAGGCCTTGAACTGCAGCCAAGGGCTGGCAAAATTAGCACCAAGACAGAAAAGGTGAAGTGCTGTGCTCTGTGGCATCTCAGTGGAGCACTTGCCCAGGAGGAAAGGATCCTCATCATCTTGAAGTTGTGAGCGTGCTCTGTGTATAAATCAGACTCTGACTTTTCCAGCAAAGCTGTTAACTAGGGGCTAGTGTGAAGGTCTGATAGACCTCAGTCAACATTCAGGACAGTGTAAAACAAGTTATGAGTGGTCTGATCCTACTACTGAAATGGAGGAAAAGAAGGCTTGAGCAATTATACAGTCCCTGGTTACACTGCTTTTTGTTACAAGTATTTACTGGACATTAGGATCCCTCCGTCCATGGGAAGAGATACCAAAGATAATCAACATCCTCCAAACTCTGTAGGAGTAAATGGCCAGAAATGAAGTTCAAACAGCCAGCAATTTGCTGTTTGGTTCATACAATGAAAAATTCACCCACATAATCACATGCTTATTTGCTGTGGATGTCAACAGGCAATTTCTACTGTAATACTTGATAACCCAGGAGATTGACCAGAAGAGAGGAAGGACATGCTCTTCACATAAGTAACAGTGCATTTTGCAATGAATCCATCGAGGATTTAATCAATTAAGCATAACAAATCCTTTGAAAACCCGTTTCTGTTTGTTCAGCTGCTCAGGAAAACTGATGTTTCTATGAAGTAATTGCTCTTTTTACATCAACAAAATTAGTTTCTTTGTTGGATGTGGGGTTTTTTTTTCCCTACTAGCTTCTTCTGAATAGTATTCTGGAATTTTTCAGGCTGGAAAAGACCTTAAAGATTGTTGAGTCCAACCAGTAACCTAACTGGACCAACTCCCACCATGTCGCTAAGCTCCAGAACTCCATGACTTTTCAAGACATCCTGGGATGGCGATTTGATCGCCTCCCTGGGCAGCCTGTTCCAGGGCCTGATGACCCTTTCCAGGAAGAAGTTTTTCGTTGTGTCCAACCTAAAGTTTCCCTGATGCAACTTGAGGCCATTTCTTCTTGCCCTATCAGTTGTTAATTGTGAGAAGAGACCAACACCTCAGAACTGTCCCATAAAATGCTGTTACAGAAGGGAAAGGAATCACTTGTTTTCCGATTCTACAAGTATCAGACCTGTAGAAGACCTGGGTGTCATTGCAGAAGAATAAAATAAACTGACAGGTAATGCTTCATAACAGATAGGACAGCAAAGCAGAGCTATGCAGAGTTGTTGAAGATATCTATGGAGGCTTTTACAGGCAGATTAGGTTAAAATCTGCTGGGGATACCATAGCTGCTTCTGTCTCAGAGCAGGTGACCTCCTGAGGTGTCTTTCTAGGTGTCTAGGTGTCTCTATTTTCTGCTGCCCTACATTCCTATTAAACCACCGTTTATTTTCTTGCTGAATTCACATGATGCATCACTTGATCAGCTTCCCATGAGACTCATCAACTCCACACATCTCCCCAAAAACAACTGTTCCTAATGTGGCATTTTATGAACATCCCTGGAGTAATCAGAGCTAATCAGGACAGCCTGACAGAACATTGTTTGCCCAGGGAACACTTGCCCTGTGCCAAGCAGAGTCCTTCATGGCAGCTGACTTTGCAAGCACGGATGTAAAGGAAGGTTGGTTAATTGCCGGAAACATAAAGATATGCAGAGGAGCATCAACTTCTGCATCCTAATGACTGTCCAGCCATGGAAAAACATATAACTGCTCTTTTACGTTTCCCTAGAAGCAACATGCAGGTTGCTGGTGAAGAAGATGTGCCTGCAAACACAAGGAATTCCCTGTGAGCTGCTCAGGCTTGGCTCCCACAAGGGAATTATTGTAATTTCTGCCTCTGGAATCAACTCAAGACCATCTTTCCATTTCTCAGTAGGACTTATCGCCCTTGTATGTGGGACCCCTAAGTGCAGACCAAGCACCCACTATTCCTTGTGTTGGGCAACCAAGAAGCAACTAAAGACATTCTCTGCTCAAGCTCTGAGACACTTCAACCTCTTAAGCTGTTCCCATTAACTTAGGTATTTTGAAGGATCCTATCTAGAGATTCCCCTCAAATGGGGAATCTTTGGCTCCTGCACATGAAAAGAAGGAGTTTCCTCACCACTGCCATATACATTCTCAGCTGTCATTTAGTACCTAGTGCATTCCTTAGAATTTCAAGTAGTGTTGGTCCAGCTGCCTGCTGAAGCACCTCTCCTTATTGCTTGTTGCTAAACCAATCTCTGCCTGTCAGCATTTGGAGACTAGAGAATCCCTAATAACTTCCATACTTTGTAGCTCAGTCTTGAAGCCAGTAACTTTTAGAATTCTCTCAGCTCTGTTCTCTGTTCTCTCTGCTCCCCAGTTCCTATTTCAGTAAAAGCTACCTAGTTCATTTGTCCCTCATGCAGCAAAGGCAGAGATATTAAAAGGACAGCGCATGGAGAAGGAGAAATATCAGTAAAGTTAGTGTCTGGGCTCAGTCAGCAAGGCCTGACAGCAGTGAGGCTGTTTATTTGATCCCCAGTTGAACACATGAGCAGCCTGTTCTTCAGTCATTTTTCCCCTTTATTATTACTGTATGAGAGACAGAAAAGGAGCATCTGACCTCCAACTTCCACCCAAATCCAAAAGAGAGACAAGTGCGACACATCTGCAGCAAAACTGAAGAGACAAATTTGTGTTAGGCTCAGCCAGTTGATGGGGGATCCCAATTACAGAAGAATTACCACAGTTATGGAACTGATTGTCGCTCCTCCATTCCTGTGAGTTCCCAAGGTCTGGTTGACTGGGGCTCTGGATAACCCAGTCTGGTGAGAAATCTCCCTGCTC
The DNA here is from genome assembly GCA_013397515.1 of Upupa epops. Classification (NCBI taxonomy): domain Eukaryota; kingdom Metazoa; phylum Chordata; class Aves; order Bucerotiformes; family Upupidae; genus Upupa; species Upupa epops. The sequence continues at coordinate 100,059 of VZRI01013646.1, read as the reverse complement.
ATTTCAAGGGGTTGGAGCTAGATGTCTGCAGTCTCTTCCAATCTAAACCATTCTGTGATTCTATGGTGATTGGTCTCAGTCAGGTGTTTCATCTACAGACAATTTGTGTACCATTTTTCCATCAAACCCAGGACACTTAGGGCCATTAGTGGTCATTTACATTATGAAAATACCTATGGATTTTGGGTGCTCAGCTGTCTTGAAGGATGGTGGCCTTACACCACCTCCTCACATGGAATGTGGAGATTCCTCCATGTGGAATCTCCTCACAGGGTTGTAACAAGAAGGGCACTAATGTACCTGAGGCTCTCAGATGTTGAAATAGGGGCTGCCCAGTATGAATCAAAACTGCAGCAAAACTGGGCTCACAAATGCATTCAGGACAACAAAGTCCAAAATAGGGTCTGAACTCTGAGAAGGACAGGTTGTCCAGGGTGAGATCTGTCTGAGAATAGGTGTAAATAGAATGAATTTAAGGAAAGGAAAATTTAGGTTGAATATCAGGAAATGTTTCCTGACAGTAAGAAACACAAGGTTGAGACTTGTTTCCCTTAGGGAAGCTCTGGGAAGACTGTGTTTTGAGTCATGTTACTGCTGAGCTGGACAGAGCACCAGATAATAAAATGCAAAGGAACAATCCCATATTGCTCCTCAGGGATGTCAGAGATGACCTCATAGGTATTTTTTTCCACCTCTAATCTCTCTGCTATCAGTCTGAGTGCAACGGGAAACATTGAGATCACACCCTTTGTATCCTTTGGTGTCCCTGGGAGGGCATAGAAGAGCACCAGGGCCAGGCATACTTCAGATGCCAGAAGCCAAGCAGAGGTGAGAATGGGTTGTTTCAAACAGGTGTGGGGGATGGGGGCAGGATGGCAGTTTTTGGAGAAAAAGAATCTCAGTGGACTCTGAGGTCCTTCCTGGAAAATGCTGGTGCTGTTCTTTCTTAAATTGAGATGCTTTTTCTAGACATAGCTGGGAAAAACCTTCACATGGCAAGTTCAGGAGTACAGGAGAAGGTACGTGGCTGCTTACTATGGATGTTGATGTTTTGCACAGAGTGATTAGTTCAGAACGTAAGACATGTCCTCAACCACCAGATCTAATCCTCATTAAGATCTTGGATACTTTTCCTGAGCTGTTCTAGTCTGAGTCCTGCAGATCTTTTGCTTGCAATTGTCCACACTAAATTGTAGTCATTAACTGAGTCAGTTCTGCTGCAACCTGTTACAAGTACTCAGCAATGAGGGACTTTCAAGGTGTCCCCTTATCGACTTCTACCATGGCATAAAAAGTGGCGATGACAGCAGAGACAGGATACGTATTTGTTCTTTGGTCTGGAAAATCTCCTCCACAGGAGTGTTTTCTCTTGGCTACAGCAGACACAAGGCAAATAGAATTATAGAATCATTAGGGATCAGAAAGGACCTTGAAAAATCATCTAGTCCAGTCCCCCTGCCACAGCAGGATCACCTAGACCAAGTCGCACAGGAACAGATCCAGATCTGGAACATCTCCATAGAAGGAGACTCCACAACCCCCCTGAGCAGCCTGTACCAGTGCTCTGGTACCCTCCCTGGGAAGAAGTTCCTTCTGATATTGATATGGAACCTCCTCTGTCCCAGCTTNTTGAAGTGAGTGGCCCAGAACTGGACCAATACTCCAGATGCGGTCTCACCAGTGCAGAGTAGAGGGGGAGAAGAACCTCTCTCAATCTGCTAACCACTCCCTTTCTGATCCCCACCCAGGATGCTGTTGGCCCTCTTGGCCACAAGAGCACAGTGCTGGCTCATAGTCATCCTGCTGGCCACTAGGACTCCCAGGTCACTTTCTCCTACGTTGCTGTCCAACAGGTCAGTCCCCACCCTATCCTGGTCCCTGGGGTTGTTCTTGCCCAGATGACAGACTCTACACTGACCCTTGCTGTACTTCAAATAGTTCATTAGCTAGACCAAACCCTTTGTTTTCTGGGTGAGCAGGCAGAGAGAGAAGAAGGGACACCTCCATGTAGTGGCAGTGGCAGTCAAGTGTAACCACAGCATTATTTTCTTTCACTATCTGCACAGTCCTTGAATAATCATTGAACTTATTGTCACATTCAAGTAATTAAAAGGGACTGATGAGAAAGATGGGGACAATTTTTTTTTCAGCAAGACCTGTTGTGATAGGATAAGGACAGAACCAGGAATGAAGATCTGTTCTCCTGGGGACCAGACCTGTGGCTGAGAAAAGTTCATCTCTTCACTCTTGTGGTGTAATACTAAGGGACCAGCACTCCTGCCTACTGCCACCATCCTGGGTAAGACTTCAGATAGCAGAAGAGAGAACAGCCCTACTGTTGGGCCAGATATCAGGTCAACCAGCCCCCTTGGGCAGCTGAAAAAAGGTACTGGAGTGCTCTTGTCTGAGCAAAAGGTGGCACCATGGGGTATATCGTGTGGTGGCAGTGCGCTCGCTGAGTTTCTTAAAAAATGCACCTTTTTCTCAAAAAAGGGGAGATGGAGAAAAAATTAGGGGAGGGGGTGGAGGGGAAGCGTGCCTCTTCATGAAGACCCATAAAGTCCTTCCATCCATTACAGAGCCACGGTCCTTGTTGAAAGTCCTGGTCTCTGTCTGATTACTGTTGTTTGTGTTGCCTATGCAGTCAGTCCTAAGAAGAGAGAAAACCTGGCTGGCAGACAGTGTGTTTTCCCTTCAAAGCAGGGCATGAAGCTGGGGCTGGGTGCAATAACAATTTTCCCTTTCAGGGATCTCCTTCCACTTCAAGTGGGGCGGGCAGAATAAACACAGTGGCGGGTTAGCAGCACATCTTGACTCATGGAATCAGATGACCCTAGTAGTTCAGAAAAAGGCAAGAATGGCCTGGCATCTGACCATGGCTTAAGCTTCCTTTTGCACACTCCCTTCTTGGGTCAGCAGTGGTCCTTTCCTCATTGTCTTCTTCCAGTTTGCCTGTCAGCACTTAACAGTAGGGGCATCTTTCGTGATGGTGATATTCTGCCTAGGACCTCTGTGCTGCTCTCACATCTCTTGAAGAGCTTTCCTTTCTGGGAAGATGCATGTGCACATCCCTCACGTGCCTCCTGTCCTCTATTCCACCATGTTCCCAGTAGACACACCTAACGTTAACCTGAGGAATCTCTTCCTTGGGGCTGGGGAGGATGAATCATTTTCTTTCCTATTTTAAATTTTGCATAATATAAGAAAGAATTCTGAGCTCCACCCCTCAGAAACTCAAGCTTACTCATTGCCCCAGGACAAAATTCCCTGCCTACCTTGTCAGCTTGAATAAATCACTACAGCTCACTCCGTTTTGGAGAAACTGAGTTACATCCATCAGCCCAATGTCCTCTTCATCTTCCCATCCCATCCTTCACCTTGTAATTCTATTCTAGGAGCTAACAAAAGGACTTTCTCAGATCAGTGGGTAGATCCACAAGTGAATATGACTTGCTTTGCCTCCTGCCACTTGGGACTGTCCTGTTCATACATGTACCAGAACTTGCCTTGCTGGAAATCCAGCCAATGCTCTAGGAGGGGTCCTTTTGGAAGACAACATCATAATTTGAAGAGTGGATGGTCCCATCTTGAAACTCAAAATGAAAGTCTCCAGGACAGGCTGCTCTGTGGTGTTCAAGGACAAAAACCAAACTGCTGGAGGGACAGTTACTTCATGCAACTCCCTGATTCATTGTTTACTTAACCTCTGAATAATCAATGTTTGGAGACAGCACTGTCACAACCATTTATCTGAGAGACAACTTTCACTTTTCTTTCCTTTGATTTCAGTCCTGTCTTCAAGCAACAATCTTCCCTAAACCAAGTCCCTTTGGAATTGGAGGTCCCTTCCAATCCCTAATGATTCTATGATTCTATGTTCTGGGGTTGTAGACTACAGCATTGGTTATTAATGAGCTAAATTTAGGATGCAGGTTTGGATTCAGGGGATGTACAAGACTGACCTGCTTAGACTTGGTGAAATGGTGGAAACTTTTAAATGAGCCTATTTTTGAAGAAGGGGTGAAAGGTGAAAGAAGAAGTCACCGAAGTGTCATGTGAAATCATCTGAGTCTTTTCAGGGTGGTTTTTCCAGAAGGATCTCAGTGCAGTTAATATCCTTTTGCTATAATTCTATTTTGGATTGTCCTCGTTTCTTCCTGGTCAAAATGCCCATTTGTTTTTCAATGCCAGAAAATCCTGGCTGTGAAATACTTTAAGTTCTTCCTTACGATATGTTCGAATCCAAAATAACATATCTCGTCCAGGTCCTAGGAAAAATTTCTGCTATATATACCCTTTATAAGATTATTTTTAGTCATTCCATTAACAAGAAGAAGAGACACATAGTGCCAGAGCAATGACAATGTTGAGGTCTTTGGATAAAGACCTCAAATCTTCTTCATTTAAAAGATTTTTCTTACAGAAATTAGAAGAAATTTTCTTAATTTAAAAGTAAGGTCTTAAAAAATACCTCAGTTCTTTTATTTCCTTAGTTTTATGTGGTTATTCCCAGGCAAATGTACATGAGTGTGCATGTGTCTTTATAAATGCCAATTTATCACATATTTAGTCCCAGTTCCTCTTTCAGATGTAACCTTGGTAAATCTCTTATTTTTCAGTCCTCAACATCATTGGCAGGACTGGTGCAAAGCCAAAGTCATCAATGAGCATGCAGAGAAGGTGCTTTGCTAATGCAGGTCCTAGGGAGGCTATCAGGCACCCGCTATTCTTAGCTGCCTGACCACCAGGATCTGACCTCCTATGGCCCCATACAGCAGATGGGAAGGATCCATGCAAGGTGAGGATGTTCACAAGCAGCTGTGCCTGCTATCAGGGCAGTTCTTCCTGGTCTGTGTTTCACACACTTCAAATACTTGTAAGCTCTTGTATCACTCCCTGGTCAAAGTCCATTCCCAGCTATTATCTCTTTTCCTTTTCCCAACATCTCTGGGCCAGCAATCTCATAGCTGGTCCCTGGCTCAAATGGACTGCTGCCCCCCCCAGCTAGGTCACCCTCCCAGCCACTCTATGACCCTTCTACTAATGGTGTATATTCATAATGCTGATTGATTTCTCCTCCAGCCACCCCCTGGCAGATAAAGGAGGTGACACATGTGAGGAGGATAGGGAACAGTGACCTAATCCAAGCCAATTAACCTGGGATTCAATGCTAAGCTGCTAATTACCTTCACTTTTCAAAGGACAAGAGAGCAGCTGTCTCAGTGTTTCTTGGAAACTCTTTTCCAATTGTCTTTTGTACCTGCGGACAAGTCTGGAACAAGCTCCTGCCCAGGCTGTCTTCAAACTAAGCTTCCTTCAGCTCTCAGGCAACATGTTGATCGTCACTGCACTGCCCTGTGCATCAGAGGAATGTCACAGGCTGGTTTTGAAATGCAAGTGGGAGCTCACCCACTACAGAGATGCCCAGGCAGATTTAGCTCCACATTTAGTCATCTAACATGATGACATGGCTGTGAGCAAGGCACTAAGCTCGCTTTATGGAGAGATGATCAATGGACATCTTCTACTCAGGTTAGTTCCCTAAATACAGGTCTAGTGTCATTTGAGAGGCTCTGGGACATCTCACCCAGCCTCTGGTGCCACTCTAGAATTACATGCATGTTCCATGGGTCATGTGTCCTAAAGTTCAGTCTCGTGAGGGTATGTCAGATACCTTGGGGCACATCTGACTATGTCTATAATTAAACAACTTGAGACATTGGGATTGGTGAAGGAAGATGCAACTCTTCAGTGTCTTTTAAATACTTCTGCTTTGGAAGGGGAGAAATAAATGGATGAATAAAGAGAGAAATTAATGAGAGAAGGAACAGTGGGATGGATGGACGGATGGGTGGGTGGATGGATGGATGGATGGTTGGTCCAACTGCTTCTTGGGAATAAGGTATTTTAATGCCTTAGAAGCATTTGGGGAAGGAGACTGAAAAATCCATTTAGCAAAACCTATTGGCCTGTTTCAGCTTTTCTGCCAAAACACAAGGGACACCAAAAGGAGAAACAGCCTTTTGATGAAATCTGAGGTGTAGAGATTCCAAATCATGTTTGTCTTACCATCAGCCTACCAGTAGATGCTTGGTGGAGCCATACCATCTTGACATCCTTTCCTATCCTTCAGTAAGATCCATTTTGCTTGTCTAAGTCAAGTTTCCAAGATCCAAGCCAGTCTCTCAGAGAAGAGACTCACACAGCCCTGTTTCTCAAGCATTTTCTGACAGGGTTCACCAAAAGCAAGGTGAGGAAGGAAAATGCTGGATTAACATCTGGATAATAATAATTACAGTCATTAGAATAAACAATAAATGTATCCTTGCTGCAGGTCAGCACTCCTCTCATTCAAGTACACCCAGACTCCTCTTATTTCTCACATGCTGACTCCGCAAATTCTCTGTTTTGCCTTGAGCTTTCCATCCTTTTCCAACTGCCAAGAAGAGCAAATCTTCCCTACAGATCTTATGCCAAGAAATTACCCACAGATCAAAGTGGAACCACTGGTTTTTATGATCTCTTCCTTTTTTTCCCAATATGGGCAAAGAGTGAAACAGGAAGAGGTATTGAGGTGAGGAGGGAATGTAGGGCAAGGAAGAAAGACGGCCATCAAGGATTGTCTTCTGAATGCCTTGTGGTTGATACTTGTAGTGAGCCATGGCACAAGACAAGGGTTCCTCCTCTTTCTTCTGGAGAACCTACACCACTCCCACCACTTTTAGGGACTGAAGAATCATTGAGTCAGTAAAGTTAGAAAAGACCTTTAAGATCATTGAGTCCAACCATTAACCTAACTGTGCCAAGCCCGGCATTAAACCATGGCCCTAGGCTCTATATTTCCACAACTTTTGAGAAGAATCATCACATACCAGTTAAAGCACTGCTGCCTTCCTGAGTAAATCTTGCCAATGCAGTTCACCTCTCAGAGCCTTGACTTTGCCCAATAAAATATGCACAAGACCCAGGGGGACAGCCATGCTGGATCCCCAAGACAGGCAGACACTCCCTCCTGCGCAACCTGAATTTCCCCCATCTCCCACTGCATCTTGTCTGGATCCCCAAGAAAGAGGGCACTGGCCTTGTTTTGCTTTCGGAAGAGACTTGGAAAACTTGTCAGCCTAAGCACTCATCGTTATTTTGCTTTAATTACACGGGCTGCATTTTATTTTGAACTCTGTTTGGCTTTTATTCCGATAGATGTTTTAGTGCTCTCTGGGTATTCATACCCTTGTTTATGAAACAGCCGGGTAGCTGCGGCTGGTGGGTGCCATAAAAATAAAGAGCTTTATTATTATTATTGTTACGATGATTACGTGCTGGCTAAGCATACACAGCTTAGGAATGAAAAACATCTCCGTTATGTCAGGAATGGGGAGCAAACAAACACACTCTTCAGCCTCACAAAGGAGCAGCAATAATAAAACAAGTTATCACTGCAAATAGGCTCTCAACTGGTTGTGAAAACACATGTAATTATTATTTAAGCAAGCCGTGTCAAAGATAGCGATCTATTACATGGTTAATTTTCAGTGAATATGTTTCTAATAATTAGTTGATATTTAAATGCATTATAACTGTCATATTAAACCTCGCATCAGATGTGTACGATAACGATTACGCTGTGCTGCTATTTCAAATTCGAGATGGTTATCAAAACCAACCCAGCCCAAAGATTAGCAAGTGTTTTTATCACTCCCACACTCCTCTCTTTAATCCTTAATAAATCTGCTTTCAATAATAATGTCTAAATATGCAATTGCTGCTTTATTGTGTTGGAGCTGAACGACAGTTGCAAGACCTTTCAGAGCTCCAGCTCACATGCCAGTGGCAAGTCTTGGCATTGTCCCATGCATCAGGTCAGATCTGGTTGCAGTCACGGGTGTTGGAGAAGATCCTTTGGTCTCCTGTGCAGAATGAAACCTGCAAAGCTTATAATCCGCAAATTGCATCCTGGTCTGCAGAACATCAGGACAAAGGATCGTGTGTGGGACACAGGTCTGCAAGTTGGCACCAGATCCACTGACCTTCTGTAGGACTTCAATACCCTACACGCTTGTTCTTATGTGTGAGATGGTGTTGTGCCAAAGCACCTCCCAAGCAACCCTGTTCTCAGGTTCTTGTGTGTTGAACTCAAGACAGAACCACAAAACACATCGGGTTTGAAAATATTTTAAAGGCCATCTAGTCCAGCCCCGCCATCTGTCTATCCAAGAGGTAAGACCTGAGACTTGAACTGGGCCAGGCTGTTGAGCACAGACTTAGCAAGTCCAAAGTTGGATGCTCTTTGGAGGGTGCCAGCTTCCTTCTACAAGCATTAAACTCAGCAACCTGGCAGCAGGCAGAGCTCCAGACACAGTGTGCTTTGCACCATGCTGATATTACTTCCTCTTGGCAGCTCTTCATATCCATGAGCCAGGTTCAATATCTCAGGTGTAGTCAGAAGACTATCAGGAGAAGCAGCAGAAACAGAGCAGGGCTTGACCAGGGAGCTGCCACGTCTCCATGGTGGCATCTGGCTCTGGTTCAGCACAGCAATGGCAGCTCTGGCTCTAGGACTGAGCCCCATGTTTCAACATGCACTGTCTTTCATTTCCAGGGCAGCTCAGGAAGGTGCAGCCCTGGGAGTAGCCATGTGTTGACAGACCTACAGTTTTGTACCAATTCATCTCTGCCTACACTGACTGAGCAGCCCTGGCACACATCACCTCTTCCTTGGTGAAGTCCTGAACGCAGTTTAATGCCTGTATGAGAGCTCTTGTTGCCCTCAAGATGATGCCCTTAAGATCATGTTTTCAGAGTGATTCATTCATTCCTTATTTTATAAAGAACACAAAGTCAAGGAGACCATGAAGCCCAAACCAAGACATGCATCTATCCCTGGTTGACGCAGCTCAAAGGCTGGACTGCTCACCTTGGCATATAAAAGGACCTTCACTGACATGATCTGGCTAGCACATCAGCCATCAGTGAAGAAATCTGCTAACTCCTGAAAAACTCTCCCCTACAGAACACACGGGTCCTTGTACTCATACCCAATGTCACTTTCTCCATCCATCCTCAACTCCTTTTTTCATTCTCTCTTCCTAGCTCCTGCTGTGCACCGCTTGTCCAGCTACACCAGCACCCCATGCAGAATGGCTGCGAGCCTGTGGCTCCAAAGGGCAGCACAAGACACAGCGTTTGCAAAATTCCCTTTCCGAGAGGAGCTCGTGGGGATATTCGCTGTGTCTGCTTTCTTTGCGCAGGGAGACCTTGGGCAGAGTCAGCACCAGAGACAGAAGCTGCATTTTTTTGACTTCTTCTGTTTTGTTTTTTTTTTTAATGCTCCTCTCTTGTTTTGTTTTCAGAGAAGCTGGACTGAACTCCAAGAGCAAATATAAACTCTGCTGCTTCAGCATTTCCCCCCTCCTCTCTCAAAAGGGCAGTTCTGCTCACAGTTTTGAGCTCTACAATGGTCGGGCTAACGGAAAAATTTCTTGCAAAACTGCTGTCCATGGAGGGATGAGACAGAGAACTAGGGGGAAAAGAAACCCTTTTGTTTGATTGCAGGGTCTGACATGTTCTATCTGTTTTTACAAATGTGTTTTTAATTAAAGAGATTATAAACGTTTGGACCTGCTTGGTGGTTACATCAAGAAACTGATGGATATCAAAAGAGAAAGTGAGGAGAGCAGGAAATGGGAGCCAAAGGGTTCTGGCCAGCTGTGACAGGATCCTGTTCAATAATATGGACCAATTCCACTGTTGCCTTGCTCTCAGGATGCTTTTAACTCAAAATACATTTGACTAGGAGCAGAGTTTTCTAAAAATACAACTTTCAAGGATTCCTTACCTGCCTGTAATTCCAGATGGGATTGGTCCAGATCAAAAATAAAGCCTAGGAACCCACTAGCCAGTTCTCATTTGACTTAGCAGAGAAGAGTGCCAGAGATACTCACCTAAAGCAAATTTCATGGAAGTACATTGGCACTGATGCAGCACTTATAGGAGTGTTGATGTGATCAGCACCACCTGAACAGATTTCAGTGTCTTCCCATGTACTCTTGAAATCTTGAGTTCCATTTGTTTTTCTAGGCATCAACTGCATGTCCCTTATGATGCTGTATATATCTGTAGCGGGTCCAAGGCCAACTACCCAACTACCTACTGAACAACCTTATTTCACTGAGCCATTCCCAGTCAGGTCAGATAATACCAGGAGACAAAGAGGGCCGGCAGAAGACAATATGTAATGCTGAGGAAAAGGTGTGGGAAGGATCCAGTCATCTTCTCGTTTGCATCTGATGGGCAACTCATCATGATAATCAGGAGCTCTGCACAGGCAGAGGCTCAGCATCGCTGCCCTGGCAGTGAGCAGAAAGGAGCTTGCTTTGTTTAAAACCTGAGTGATTTTTTTTCCATGCATTTTCCTGAACTGGGATCATGTCAGGTACACCAAGATGAGAGGCACAAGTTTTGCTTGCAGGTAAAAAAAGAACAACCCAAACGAACTTGGTTGGGTGTTGTTGGACCATATTCTTATTTAATTTTTATTGGTTGGCTTTCAGTGAGACGAAAAGTTTGTGCATTTTGCATGAAGTTCCACAAGTTTAACATCTGAAACTTTTCCTTATGCTAGCAGACAGCGCATTTGCCGGTGATGCTGCAGAAAGCAAAGACTACAGGTTTTGACATTGATATTCAAAGAACAGAAGAAAATAGGAAAATTAAAGAGTAAAGATAAGTGAGATGACAAGTAGGCAGAATTCCACCTCTGACCCCAAACTTTTGTTTTTTAAAGTTTATTTTCTGCAGTTCTGGAGGAAAAAACCTGACAAAATAATTGTAATAGAAATAGGTGACAAAGATCTCCGTTGCTGAAAAGAGCCTCAGGTTATTCAAGGGGCCTTCAGAAGCAATCAGCATTATTTATTCTTCTCTCACCACAGACTGTTTGGTGGTTTGTGCTTTGGAAATGTCAGCAGTACTGCCCAGAGTCACTTCTGCAGGAAAGGTCAACCTGGCGCTCCACCAGAAAGTGCCATTTGCCTTTTCCTCAGGAATAAAGTAGAATCATAGAATGTTTTGGGTTGGATGGGACCTCAGAGATCCATCTGTCATGGGCAGGGACATCTCTCATCAGACCAGGTTGTGCAGAGCCCCATCCAACCTGGCCTTGAACATTCCCATGGCTGAAGCAGCTAGAACCTCTCTGGGCAACCTGTTCCAGTGTCCCAGCATCCTCACAGGGATGAATTTTTCCCTCAGATCTCATCTAAATCTCCCCTCTTTTTGCTTGAGCCCATCTTTCCTTGTTCTATCACTAGAGACCCTTGTAAAAAGTTCCTCTCCAGCTTTCCTGTAACCCCTTCAGGTACTGGAAGCCTCTCTGAGGTCTACCTGGAGCCTTTTCTCCAGGCTGAACAGACCCAGCTTCCCTCAGCCTCTCCCCAAGGCAGAGGGGCTCCAGTCCTCAAATCATCCTTGCAGCCTCCTTTGAACTTGCTGCAACATTTTCATGTCCTCCTTGTAATGGGGGCTCCAGAACCAGCCACAAGATCCCAGAGAAGATCTCACAAGAGCTTCTGCTTAGGGAAAATCCCCTCCCTGTATCCATAGTGACACTTCTTTTGATACAGCAACATGTAGAACATTAAAAGAAGTATTATTGGTGTTTCAGACCACTGATTTGGAGACTATCACATTCCAGAGGAGAGTTCTAGAGGCTGTTGAAATCAAATGAGTTCCTGCATTCATTTCTACAACTAGACGCTATCACTTTCAGTCCTAAAAGTGAAGAACATTAACTCTGGGAAACAGCAAAGTCTTCTTTACCTAATCTTATGCCACAAGAAGAGAAAGTGAAGCTTTCCTCTGTGTAAAGACTCATTGCAACTGTGGGTAAGGTTAATCTTTCTTCCCAAACAAGCCTGGTAGCATAGAACACAAAGCCTTTAGACTTGTACTTTGGCAATGCTTAAGTACACACAGAAACGGGCAAATTTCATGTCTGGCACAAAAATAAAACCATGAAAATCAAGTGATGTTCCTGGGTTTGCTCAAGCAGAGTTCACATTGCAATGCCATTTCCCTCTGGCAGCTGCCAGGCTGAAACTTGTGTCAGAAATAACCTGAAGTGCTCCTACAGTTTTGGCAACAGTGAAGTGCCTCCATGGTGGCCTCAATGCCACTAAATAGCTTGTCCCAAAGGGATGCATTAAAAAACCCCTCACATTTGAAACAGAAGTTTTCAACTCAGAAATTGTAACCAGAGATTCTATTTTTTTCCCTTCAAAATTCCACTTGATTTTTAACTCCCCATTCAGAATTCAGAAATCCAGGTCTCCGCAGTACCTGAAACAAAGCACTCCTTCCGTTTGGCTTCACCAAATACATAGAAATACGTTTGGACCAGCACGTTCTTGTTTGTTTAGAACTTTAAGTTAACTATAAAAATCAGACTTTCTCATTTATTTAGCACTATAAAAACCAACTATTCACACAGGTCAAGTCCAGACAATGAAGTACTTCAGAGGTCACATATTTGTCGAAGCGATGACTCAAGAAAGGGCGAGTAGATTTCTTCTAAATAAACTAACCGCAGGAGTCAATGGAATCAAGTTTCCTCCGATGTGTTGCATGCCCAACACAAAACTAGCCAGTTTTGGCCCTCCACAAAGCAAGTAAAATGTCAGACCAGAAGGAAAAGCGTTCAGCAAGTCCCATGCTTTGAGACTGGACAGTTGTCCAAAGACAAGGTTCAACCACAGAAATTACCAGATGACGTCCTCTGGCCGGGGTTGTGCAGGAATTTAGTTTCGAGAAGTGTAATTTCTCTGCTTTGGTTTTAGAACAAAAATATTATGATGCCTTCAGTGTTGGCCCTTCTGTAGTCTGGGGTTTCAATCTACCCTAGGACTTAGAAAAAAGTCCTTTCCAGAAGCATCCTTTCCAGATTCCTAAGCTGCACTTGCAGTAAATCAGCAAGACAACAGGAGTCCAGGCCAAGTTATAAATACATTTTCACCAACAGCCCAAAATATTCTGCAGTAGGAGTTTAGAACCTGCCACAGCCGGTGGCACCAGTCTCTCCTGTCCTGTCTTCATTTGTGTCTAGTCATGAAGCCTGCTCCTCACTACAATGTCCAGTCCCTGGTGCACAGAGCATGCCTGTATGGAACACTCCCTTTCTCCCCATAGTGGGACCTGTGAGGGAAATTTCACTCAGGATTTAACTATCTAGGTAGGATGGAGAAGAGCTTAGGAATGTCAGGAGTTCAAACCCATCTTAAAACCAAAGCAAGAGAGGAAAAATTTGAGCACTGTAACAAATACAGGATGACACAATATTCCTCCCCATTAAACCCTCTTTTCTCAAAGGGCTTGGCTGAAGATTATGGTCTTAATATGGAATGAGGGCCCCAAGAAAGGATGCAGAGACCAACTAGCTCTTCTTCTCACAAGAACTACCACTTGCAGTGGATGCTGAGCAGATTTACACACCAGCAGTCAAGTGTGGGATCAGATTTCTTGGCCAGATTCAAAACAGGGGGCAAAAGGATCTATATTGCTGTTTTCTAACCCCATAACTGCTAACTCACCTGCCTCCTGAAGCATCATCCATCACAAATCAATAGGAAATGGATGTAAGACCTGAAGGAGCAGCCCAGATCTGGAAGAGTTGTTTTACTTGATAGGCTGCAATGGCTTTGAGAGTTTAGCTTTCTGAGGCTTCTGACTGACCCCTCAAAAGCAAAAATAGTGATGGAGGCAAGAGGCTTAACCAGCTTTTATTGCATGGTTGCTGTGACAAAGGTGGTTTAAACACCTGAGGTGGGTCTCTCAACGCCAACTGAGAAAATGAATAGATTAATCAACTCCAAGGGGGTGGGGGAGCCCTATCTTGCTCCAATTAATCATCTTCTTCCTCAGGTGGGAGAAACGAAGCCTTTTTATCACTCTCATTAATCACAGCACTTGTCTCACAGGGAAGGTCTGAGCAGAAAGTAAAAGAACTCAAGAAAGGCCAAAATGTTCTTGAATAAGTTTTCTGTCTACTTTTTTTTAAAGGCTTTTTATTCTTAGGAAAAAAAAAAGGAGGAAAAAAACCCACCTCTGAGCAAAGGAGAAACAAAGTCAAGCAAACTGTTTATGTTGTGCAAGGACTACCACTTGGTGACTCAATCCAAGAGGGTTTGCCACTTTGTGATCCTTGGGTTGGTGGCTGTGACTCTTGGACTCTGAAGCAGTATGTGGTTCAGGCCAGGGAAGGTAGATAGTCATGTACAGGTAGACACACACCCCACACCCCCCTTCTTCTTCCATTGAGTTACTCAAAAGGACATCCAGCTCCCCTCACAAAAACCCTGGATGCCCAAGTCAGAGCTGAGGATACAATGAGGGGACAGAACCCGGCTCATGCTTTGACAGCCAGTGCCAAATGTGTTCACATTCATGGTAGCTCAGTGTTCACAGAGTCAGGCAACCTAGCCTCCTTGTTCGCTTAACATCCTTGTGGCTTGTTAAGCTCCCATATTCCAAAATGTGACTGGTTGTCAACATCTGTGGAGACCTTCCCTGCTTTTCGGTCCTCATCTGCAATGCGTCCATCTCCTTTAGCAATAGCATGGTTCTCAGGCCGTGGAGGAGGTGTTGCTGGCAAAACCTTCCAACAATCACAGAAAAATGAGAAAAAATGAAAAGCTTATCTAGAGGGGAACATCTGGAGCTGCCAACTTGCTGTTAGCTGTCTGCCTGTGCTTTCCAGGCAAGGCAGGGGTCATGCCTCTATGGCTCTGTGAAGTCCTCGGGTGAAGAGTGTTGTATTTGGTCTGTGATACCAGGTGGATTCTCTGGCAGCCCCTGAAATGCTGAAAGGATTGTTCAGCTCTCCCTTAATTTTGCCACTTTGACTTTCTCTTTACTACACAGTGAGAGTTTCTCCAAACTTAAGATATTCCTGAGCCGTAGTTGGAGAGCTCATTTATTCTTTTTTTATTATGCATTTGATAATTGCATTTTCAGTTGGTGCCTGGATTAAGTGTCTGTGGCTGTTCCTCTGTTGACCTCTCCGACAGTAAAATCTACACAAGGACTGAAAACCCCATAAAACTTACCTGCATATCCTGCTCAACGACCAGCCATGAATCTTTGTAGGACAACGTAGGTAGATCAGACCCTCCAGCCTGCCCAAATGTGTTCATCAAGGATCCTCATTGTATAACTCAAGCCATGGCTATTTCACCAGCAGATTTACAGTAGACTTAAAACAAAGGATTATTTACACTGCTGTGGGGCCAGCAACAAATTAAAAAGAACTGGAGGTGGCAGAGGGAGCCGCCAGTGTGGAGACTAATTGCTATTAACCCACGGCTTCATCACTCAGCCTCTGAGTTGGAGGAAAGTTATTGTTCCCGGGGGCCCCTCACACTTAGGCATTGAGAAATATTGTTGGGAAATCCAATCAGTCATGCAGTCTGGACCGTAAAACAATGCTGTCCGCTCAGGGCTCACTCGCTCTCCCCACAACTGGCGCTACTTTTCTTCATTTCATCATTTCTTCCTTTTTTGTTCGGGGTTGAATTTATCAGGCAAACAAGCACCATGCGTGGCAGATCTCCTGGTCTCCCCTTGCTATCCTCCATCCCCTGCTCTTGCTGCTTCCACCCCTCATGCCAGCCTCTGTCCTTGAATCCCGTTGGATATTTCATCCCGTTGCCCATCTTGCAGCATCATACCCCTTCCCAATGGGGCCTTTCCCTACTAGGTTGCCCACAGCAGCTGAATTCATCCCAGTTAAACAGCCTGTGTCTGAGCTGCACGTTGTTTGAGCAGAAATAGTCTGTTAATCCAACAGCACTTTCCCTGATGTTCGGTGACACCTTTGTTTATTTAACACTGAAGTGTCTGAGTCAGAGACCACATTTGTGCCAGGCACTGCACCCACAGCGTGATGGGCTTGGCTCCAGCCATCCCTCCCCCAGGATCCTTATGAGGAGTGGCTGAGGGAGCTGGGGCTGGTTAGTCTGAAGAGGACAATGTCTGAAGACGACCTTATTGTTGTCTACAACTACCTGAAAGGAGGTTGTAGAGAGGTGTGAGTTGGTTTCTTCCCCCAAGGAACAAGTGATAGGACAAGAGGAAATGGTCTCAAGTTTCGCTAGAGAAAGTTTAGGTTGGACATGAGGAAAAACTTGTTCCTGGAAAGGAAGCCCTTGGAACAGGCTGCCCAAGGACAGAATTGAGTCTCTATCCCTGGACAAGCTGTAGAGGTCTGGAGCTTAGGGCCACAGTTTAGTGGTAGCCTTGAGGCATTTGGGTTAGTGATTGGACTCAATGATCCCGAAGATCTTTTGCAACATGAAAAATTCCATTGTTAGCTAGGTGACAATTGCTGGGGGTGTTTAGCAGTAGTTCCTGGCCTCTCTGAAGAGTTGATCAGGAAAGGCATCATTAACCTTGCTGAAGTGAAATGACCAGTTTGGTCAGAGCAGACTGGGGATGTCCGCAGGACTTGGGCTCCTCAGAGCCACTTGCTGCCTATGAAACACAGCCATTCTCATTCTTACCTCCATGTATGGGAGGGGGGGTTCAATTCAAAGTGAAAAAAAAAAACAAAACTGAAGCACAGGCTGTGTTGCAGCCTGCTAGGGAGGTGTTTTTTAGAGCATCATGCCAAGGGTGTGTTTTGCATGCCCTGGGGCACGGCATGAGCTAGCAGGGTAACAAGGTTTGAGTGCAGAAGACCTGCCAGCATAGCCTTAGAATCATAGAATCATTAGGGATTGGAAGGGACCTTGAAAGATCATCCAGTCCAATCCCCCTGCCACAGCAGGATCACCTAGACCAAGTCACACAGGAACATAGCTAGGTGGGTCCTGAATGTCTCCAGAGAAGGAGACTCCACAACTCCCCTGGGCAGCCTGTTCCAGTGTTCCGTTACCCTCACTGGGAAGAAGTTCCTTCTGACATTTATATGGAATCTCCCATGGCACCCATTGCCCCTTGTCCTATCACCAGATGACCTTGAGAACAGCCTGGTTCCATCCTCCTGACATCCACCCCTCACATATTTATAGACATCAATGAGGTCACCCCTCAGTCTCCTCTTGGTGGACTGTGAGAGAAACCAGGGTTTTCCAGGTCATGTCTTTGCTGCCCTGAGGGTGGTCTCTGCTCTTTACAATACATGGGGGTGTATTAATCATTTCAATCCAAAATGCTGGGAGTCAGGATACAACTCCGGTCCAGGTAGAATAGATAGCAGGGTACCAAGGAGATGAGATTTTAGGACCTCAAGGGGAAAAGCTCTATTGATGCTAACTTAGGCTGAAGGCTGACAGAACTTTCTTGTTGCATTTTGCTATATTTTGTGAAGAATTAAACCACATCTCTAGGGATTTTCTTAAAAACACATGGGACCACTTTCCACTGAGACTATCTTGCTTTTGCTTTCAGTAGTCTGAATCCAAAATTCTAAGTAAAATTGTTCCTCTTGAAGTCTGGGTCTCCTGGCTGAACTAGGTGAAGCTGAAAATGAGCAGGACAGCAAGGAAAAAGCAAAGGGCAAAAATCAAACCAAGCCAACAATAACTCAATGGGATTTTTATTTTTTTTGTAGAATACGTTTGCAACACTCAGCTCGATTCAAACCAAATTGCCCCTTTAATTGGTGACAAATTATTTTCAGGTTACTTCATGTTTTTTAGCATTTTAGAAAACAACAAAAAAATAAATACAGGCCGGTTTCCTAGGAACCATTATTTCAAAACAAGGCTCGGTGACCAAGTTAGAATATAATAGCACAGTGTTTCTGAAACAAAAGATTTCACTCAGGAAAATGATGTATTTGCCATTTTCACGTTTCCCTGCCACTTTCTTTCCAGATGTTGTCAAGTATCACATTTTCACAGCATGCTCACCCCTAATCTCCATGCTGACGAGAGGGGAAGATTTCCATTTGTCAGAAGGAGATTGCCCGGTCATGGTCTTGGGCGGCCTCGCCAGGGCTGCACCATGGGGATGTTGCATCTCCAGGGGTCACCTCCTAAAACAAATTTCACAGTGTGGGAACCATCAGGGGAGTACATGGAAAATACTGTCCCTGGATGCTTCAGGGAGATAGGACAACCAGGCTCACCCAGTGAAGTGTGTGTGTCAGGAGCTTTCCAAGTCTGAAAAGTGTTTAATATAAATCCACAGTTTTGGGGGCAGTGTGGGTTTTGCTTCTGCAGGTGGGTGGGATCAGGGACACTCGCTCAATTTCCTAAAATAGGAGAAGTTACCTTGTTTCTTCCTATTTGTTTTACTTTCTACACTGTGGAAACCATACAGAGACCAACCTTCTTCAAGACACATTCAGACAGATACTTTTCCACCAGCTGATCACCTTTACAGCCTGAGAACAAGCCAAGAAGAAACTGCAATGCAATCCAATTTCTCCTTGTTTTTAGGGACAAATTCACTGGTGGATGCTCTGTAGGATGCCAGGCTGAATCACGTTGATGAAATGCAATGGTATTAGTGACGGGAAAAATGCAAGTTCAAAATAAAACCCAAACTCTTTCTCAAAACTGTGAGTTGGAGGAGGCTTCTGAATAATTCTACATTTGGTGGTTCAACTCACTTTAAAAATAAAGAAATCAAGTGCAAAATGATCTGGGAAGTCCACAAGAGACATCTGTTGCTAATGTCAGCACCAGTGGTTCCTGGATGGGATAGATGAAAGCATTTAGGGGAATCAAACAGGAAATTTTTAAGGCAAATGAGATTCCCCCAGGTTGTGAAACCCTCTCGTTTTCATGGCAAGAAATGTCTCCAGCTTCCAGGGACAGGTTTTGAGAGTCTCTGCTGTGATTTCCACTGGGAATTTTCTCTATGGTGGGTGTCTGGAAGTAGTTTCTTTAATCAATCATATTCATGAACGTATAAGAAAGACTTTCAACCCAAAGCTACAGACTTGTTCAGTGTTAGGAAATCTTGACTGTCAAATAAATCTCAGGAACAATTATTTTTTTAAATTTATTTATATATTTTTAAAAAAGAAAAGAAAGAGAGAGAGAGATATGAACGGATTTAGACTGCAGTTGGCACTTGTTTAAGGCAACTCAACAACCACTGCGGGAACAGAGACTCCATTGTAATCCCCTATATATACTGGCCCAGTAGCCAAAAGCAACAAACAAGCTTGTCATGAAATGGATGTGTAAAGGAAGCAATCAAAATTGGAGAGAGAAACAGAGAGAGGGAAGAGAAAGAGAATGAGAGAGAATTTTGAGTGAACTTTTTGTTCAGGAAACAGTAAAATAAACCCCATAAAAATCCAACATCACTTTTTGGCCTGGTTCTGAGTAGCTCATGTGTAGTGAACTCTGCATTGAAGACCACAAATATGTGTCTTTCTTTAAATAAAAATGTCCTACTGTCCACTTAGAAATGTAAGGCACCAGCAGCGGAGGTTTCTCTGCCAGAGGTCCACAAATACCAGCGTTATGTGTTGGCCATCACCACCCCATTTTTCTTATGACACTCCAAATGTCTTTGGGGGTCATGCACAGGGAAGGAGATGAAGAAGCTTCAGTTCCTTTCTTAGATGGCCATGTCCAAAAAGGGAAAGATGAATAGAGTAAAAATCATCCTTCCCTCCTGGTTCAGCTCTGGCTTGCAGCTGAGTTTCACCTTCAGACATCATTGCTTCACTGCAGCAAAAGACTTGGGATGACCTTGTGCCCGTTATAGTTCTCCACCAGAGCAGATGAAGAAGATGCCAGCACTTGTGGTAATGTCAGAGGACACCCACTGCCCTGTGACTCAGTCTTCTCAAGACTGGATGATGGAAGAACCACTCTTTCATGTTTGTCCGTGCACCCTGACACTTCAGGGCAGGGGTCATAACCTTGTTCATGTGACGCCAAGTTAGAAACAGAGCAGCATTTATTACAGAGAAAGAGCAGGTGCAGAGATGCCAGATGCCTCTAGCTCTAGTCTCTGGTTCCTCTTGGCAAGCAAGTGACTATTGCTGCTCCGGGCCTTTCTCCACCATGCGATGACCACCAGCACATGGTTTGCTCATGGGAATTACTCGCACAAGGATCCAAAATGTGCAGGGGAGCAGAGCAGCAGCCTTTTGCAGTTTCTTTCCAGCTTGCAGTATTCTGTGGTTCTAGGTCTGGATGTAATTGCACTGCCCTGATTGTGTGAACTTGTCAGTCTTCAGTTTGAAATTTTATGATGGATCACAGAGCTCTGGAGCTGGCTGGAGTTCTCCAGTTGGTAAACAGCAGAGTTTTGGTGTCTGTTTGGTTACTGGTTTTCACACCCTAACTCTCCTTAAGAGAAGTAATTTTAGTAACCCTTCAGAGGATGGATCCCAGTTCAACAGACACCAAACTGAGACAGATGAAGATCTGCACAAGAAAAGATTTCCTTTACCTAGATTAAACCCTTTGAGATTATTTTCAGCAAAAATACTCTTGTTTTTGTCTTCTCAATAAGGATCACAGTGTTATGTACAAACCTGAGCCAGAATGGCAATCCTTGCTGCACGCAGCTCACATCAGAGCAGGGGCCAGCAGGAGAGGATGCTGAAAAGACAACAGTGATCGCTAAGGTTCCCCCTGTTTCCAGGGATGGAAGGAAATTCAGTTTTGGCTTCTTCCATGCAGGCTGGGAGATGAACCAAAAAGAACATATAGGGCACTTGTCAGTCGTTTCTCCGTTGTTGAGGTGAGTACGAGTATTACCACTGAGTGAAAGGATTCTGGGCTGAAGCAAAACCCTGTTTGAGGGACCAGAAGAAATCCCTTTTTGGCCTCTTTGGTGAGGACGAAGACAGTTATTAGGGGCAGCTTTTTTGCATCAAGCCTTGCGCTTGCTGGCCGCTTCATGGAGACTTTTCAGAAATTATTCCTTTCTTAAGAAAGATATTTATGATTGCAAAAGCTGATAGTCATTTATTAAAATTAAGAGAGGAGAAAAAAAGACTTCACATTTCTGAGCCTGCATTAATAAAAACATGGAGGTTTTGTAAGTAACTAAAACCCAGTAATTGGGGGATTATAACAGAAACAGGAACGCTTTTTGTTAAAACAAACATTTCTTGCCAAAACAGTCATTTTGACCAAAAGTTTATTTCTTATTTATTTATCTTTGGATAGAGGGAAAGGATTCAATAGGAAATTTCTGCCAGACACACGCCAAGCTTTTCTCTGTCTCTATCCATAAGCAATGCAGTGGAAGCCCTTGGGGGTAATGAACTCCTGGAAGAGCATTCCTCCGCTTGGTGCCTGAAGAGGGGCTCAGCTCAACAGAAAAAAGCCTTGGAAAACTGCCTCCATCCCTACACTCAACAGAGAAGCCTATCGCCAAAGCAAGAGAAGCCGAGGAAAATATTCCATCTCAGCCAGGAGAAACCATTTGTTGCAGCATATGTGGTAGCCCAAAGGGATGAGCACAGGCAGAAGACAGGGTGTTGTGCCAGGATTTCTCCCAGTTTTTGAGGCAAGCTATCAAAATGACAGGTTTGAGGTCTCTTCTTTACCTTGGCAAAAAAAAAGGTGAGGAGTGGAAATAAAATACATGTCTCTATACCATACCTAAGAGAAAGAAAATTCTTGGGAATGCATTGTTTGGGACCTGTATTTCCATATCCAGGGGAGGTTTCTGTCTGTTTAGGATAGCCTAAACTATGCAGCTAGAAGGAATATCCCAGTCTTGGTCATCGGATGGCTCTTGGGATCAAGTACGTATTACGCTGGTGTAAACTGGTGTTTAAAAGGGGTCAAATCTTCATTCCCAGGGTACTTTATAGAGCAATAGCTGCAACTGGGACAATGAGGGACAGAAATGACCCCTGATGGTTGCTGCTCAGACTGTAGGGTCTGGTAGGAAAATCTCAACCCAACACACTTGGGAGGAAGAGAGTGGTCTGGGTCAAGTGGCCTCTTTAGCAGCACTGGCTCCTTTCATTGTCAGCCTCTTGACCCCAAACATTCAGTAGTACAGGGGGTGAAAATGCCACATTCTTTGATGAGGAGTGAATGTTGGACCATGGCACCCAGACAACGCCCAGGACACAAGGTACAGGAGACATAAAGCCATGTGCACATGCACACATTTTTTAACTTAAAAAAATAAACACTCCTGCTTGTCAGCACTGCGCTTGTTCTGTAGTTGTGATTTAAAAATAAACCTAGAGCAAGTGACACGGCCAACCCCAAAACCAAAATAAGAAAGGCACTGCAGCTCCCAGATGTTTACTTGCCCCAGGGCAAAAAAAAAATAGAAAAAGAGGTTTTGCAAAGTCTGTGGCCTGGATGATACCCACGAACCAAACAAACCTGGATGGGGTCACCTGGCAGTGGTCTTCTCTAAACAGGCAGAGTTTCCCCTTCATTGTCCATGACAAGGAATCCCCATCCTGGCTACTGATGTCAGGCTCATGGGGCTGTGAGAAAGGAGATGCTTCTTGGCTCTTTGTGTTGCAAAAACTAAAGAAAATAGGGAAAAATATCTCAGACACTTTCATAAACACTGTTACGTGCTAAAATACATCATGCCAATAACCAATGGTTAGCTGTGTTTGCCTCCCATATCCACTGCTATAGGTTCCTCCCAGTATCTTCTCCCTGTACATTGTCTCAGTCCTTCATTTCTCTCTTTCACCTGCTATTCTCCTCTCTCTATTCTTTTATTCCTGGTTTATTCTTTTATATGTATGACCCTATTTCTATATGATCAGGCCCATGTATCAGAAGGACAAGTTTTTTAGCTTTGATCAGTCATTTAAGATAGCAAGGGATGCTCAAAATCAGGAAATTAAGCAAGTTGACATCACCTACCCTCCATGAGATCCAGAGAGATTGCACAGTTCATCTCACAGGCGACAGAAAATAGCTACCAGCTGGGATCACTCTTTACATGCAGAGGGCAAAGTATGGGCAAGTTGAACACCCTCATCCAGGTGAGAAGCAACAGACAGAAGTAGGAAGAAAGTCATCTCTTCTCCGTAACAGTCCTTGCTAGTCCTACTCCATGGTAAATGGTCTAGGGGAAAACAGGCAAAGTATGAGACAAGCTCTCATGACATTTCTAGTGGTCATCTGTGATGATCAAATAGGTTAACCCAAGGAGCCAAATCTTTCTCATCTCACTCATGAAAAGCAAGGTTTTCACTGCCACCCATCCCAAGGCAAAATTTTCATGAACCAGTTCTGCCCTGATTTGGGATTCACCCTTTGAATGTTAGTCTTTGGTTGTTTCCCATACAGTGCCCTATATAATATGGGCTCAACAGGCCAAGTCTGTGAAGGCCAGATCCATCTCCTCTGTCAATGGAGTGAGGAAGATGGAGTCTCCTCAGCCCATAGAGTTCAACATCTGTGGGTGCTGGGATCAAGGAAGCTCCTGACAGTCCAATGCAACCTTGTGTTAGCAGTAATCAGCAATGAGGCCATGGTTTAAGGAAATGGGTGGATGCTGAGACCAAAGACATAAATAGGCACATGGCACTCTGCAGCCATGGGAAAACCCTGGATTTCTCTTCTAGTTACTGCTGATGTCTCACTCAGCTCTGCTGGGTGAATCATGCAGCTTCCCTCTGCCTCAGTTTCCCTGCAATTATGCAAATTGCCTCTTTTTATGCTGCAGCATAAAAATTGAGAGTGGATTCAGGGGCTGGGGCCAGCAGACCATTAAGCTGTAGCTACAGTCTCATGTAGTTAAAATGTGGTCTAAGAGCAGAAAAATCTGGACCTAGGCAAACAGCAGTGCCACGGGCTGCAGCCTCAGACCCTGAAAGAAAATGGGGAAAGGATTTGCCCCTCACTCCTTTTCACTTGGGACTCCAGTGCTTGGATAAGAGGTTCCATGCTGTGGGATTCCCTATGCAAGCATGAATTCAGAAGAGGATGTCTGTCCAGGAGAGATGTCACAGTCCACATCTTGTGGTGCTTCTTCAGTGAAAATTGACTACAAAAAACAACCCTGCAGTGAGCTAGACCAAGGTCCTTGTACTTGCTGAAGATGCAAGGGCTGGAAAAGGTGGCACTGCCTGGTGAGATGGGAAGGAAATAGCCATTGGTGTTGGTGTAGACCTGTAGTAAATCATCCCTCGAGGACATAGTGATCTCAGCCCCTGCCCTACTGCATCCCCTCCCTTTCCCAGACAGGGAATCTCCACGTATTGATCCTGAGGAAGCATTCATTCACTCCTCAGTTCCTTCCTGACAGTTTCTATTCTCGGGGAAGGCTGCGCACCAGCCTCACCCTTTCCTGCAGCCCAGCACTAAGGACTAAGGTGAAGAACTTAACAGTTGCTCGTGGATGGGCTGTAAGCCCCTCCTTTCCTTGCAGGGTTGAAAAATTTGGGGAGTTTTATATTGCTATTGAATCTTGTTCTGAGAGGTTTGGTTTTCAGATCATAACAGTGCAGAGGGGAAGAGTTTTCCAGGATACTGCTAGGACAGGACTCAACTAATTTTAGGGTAGAGTTTGAACTACGTGACTGGGACCTGTTGGGCTTAAATGGAGGTGCAGGGATTACTTTCAGCTCTGTGTGCAATGCACAGACATTTATTGAGCAGATATAAAAAGCAGAAGTACGTCTAGAAATACAGATGCTATGGTATTTGATTTCCCAAAGTACCCACAAAGTAAATGGGGAAGATCTGGATTCATCCATAGGTGTTTAGCAACTGATGAAAGAAAAATTTCAGCAGGGACTTGTTGATGACTTCCAAGCATTTTGGACCAGACTGCTGCCAACCCCAAATATTTCATGCAGACTACTACATGCCCACAACCATGACCCGAGCAATCCCTCAAGACAACAATTGCAGCTCATGTTCCCAATATTTCAGCTTGGGAACCTGATGCAATCATGCAAATCCACACTTGCTGAGCCCAGCGACCATAGTATTTCACACACACGGAGGCTAAATTTGAGATTATTTTTGTCCTATCTCTTCATGTCACAACACAGAGGAGGTGTAAGATGTATTCAGGTCCTTGGGAAAGAGACTCAGCTCAGGTATCCCACTTCCTTGGGCAAGTGGTGCAAGCACTGGTGAGCATACATACCGAATAGTCCAATAGTCCTGTTACTGGATGTCTTCCCTAAGTGCTTCACCTGCTATATATAAAAATGCTAATCAAATCTAGCCTTGGCAGCAAGGCTCATTGAGGAACACCTAGCGTGAGGGTTTTGGCAGAGCTTCTATATGACCTAAGAAGCAACTATTCATCTCTCTCTCTGATGAGAATTTCCATGGCTTCTTGTATCAAGAATTTTCTTCGCACAGAAATAGAGACTTCTAAGGGAGGGTGAACCACCAGAGTCAGATAGAGATGACTACGTGCTTCACAGGCAGAAAGGAAAGCGATAGGACAAATATTGGGATGGACATGACATACAGAATTCATAGAATCATAAAATCATAGAATCAGTAAGGTCAGAAGAGACCTACAAGATGATCAGATCCAACCAAAACATCTCCTATAGCAGCACCCCAGTAAATAGCTGGGCACAAAGCTCTGCATCACCACCACAGAACCTTGTATTTCCCCATGCTGGTGGAAAATGAGACATCTACACTCAACCAGGGCTTTTTCCGGGTTGCTGGGGGTGTCTAGTACAGGGTTGTATCACTGGTAAAACTGTTCTGCCCTTGGTCTATGAGGAGAGGTGTTGATGCACTTGTAGTCCATAATATCTCCTCCAGCCTTCGTGCTCCAATAACAGTCTCAGTGTGTGAAATTTCACCTGACCTGAACTTTCTCGAGTTTACCCAGCCTTCACCCTGACAGTTCAGAGCAGAACTGTTTTTTATGCCTGGCCGTCCAGACACCAAATTGGAGCCGAAGTGACGTTTATTGTTTCAGCAGTGTTATTATATGAAGATTGAGCTCATTACAAACACGACCTGTTTTCAAGCCAGGACACATATTAATTTGGATAAAATACCAGCTGTGTCCTCTCTCCATATGGCCTTATCAGAAAACAAACTGGGTTAAGTTTCATTCCAAAGAATGAAAATATAATTGAATAGTTGGTCCGTTTGAGGAAAATCAAACAATCATTATCATCACAATGTCTCCACTAATCGCCATGGAGAGGGGGCTGAGGTGTTTATTTCTGCATAGATCTAAAAATAAACCCAGGCACAATTCCTTCAGGGGGAACCTGAGGGCAGTGCAGGGGGGGACTTTCCTCTAGACTAAGGTCCTCATCCAACCTCTGCAGCGTTGTGGTTCAGCATGTTGTGTTTTCCTGATGTTTTAATGGTGTTTTCCCCTATAAAAGACTGGGATTATCTTGCAGAGGGTTTAGAGGTGGATCCACAGAGGTCCCGTGTCTTCCCCATCTGCACCTTGGGTGTTGTGGCCATGTGTTGAGAGAGCCAGAGGCCACAACCAACCTCTGCAGACTAGCCAGGTTGGTCTCTGCTCCCCTGTGCAACGAGGTGTGCTGGTCTCACACATCTCTGGTGAAACTCCAGATGGACAGGAATTTAGAAGCAGTGTTACCTGTTCCCAGCCTTTGTGCATCTGTGCATGGTTATCCTAGAGTATGAAATAGAGCTTAGTGTTCCCAGTCCTGGGGTGATTTCTGATCTCAACTGCACCTAACATAGCAAGCTTAAAATCTGAAGTATGTGGGTGGGAAAAGGAGCCCAAGGCACCATTGAAGACATCACCTTGAAAGACTCTATACTGCTGGCTTCACCCTGACTTGGGGAAGAACTGTGCAAGGAGGCATTCAGTGAGTTTATTTTCCTTCCAGAATTTG
>VZRI01013646.1:44821-68521 GCA_013397515.1 Upupa epops | reverse complement strand
GCCCTCCATTCATCCTCATGACCCTCCTCTGGACATGTTCCAACAGCTCAATATCCTTCCTGTGTAGGGGGCTCCAGAACTGGACACAGTACTCCAGAGGAGGTCAACCTCCATCGAGGCCACCTGAACTTCTCATATCTGGGTGCTAATGTGTTGCTCTGTCAGTGCATCAAAATGTAATCACAGACTGGTTTGGGTTGAAGCCACCTTCAAAGCTGATACAGTCCAACCCCCTGCAGTGAGCAGGGACATCTGTATCTTGAACACATTCAGAGCCCCAAAGTCCAACTGAGGTTTCAGGGTTGCAGCTTCTCCCACCTCTATAGGCAACCTGAAACAGGGTCCATCATCTTCCTTCCTTGTTCTTCCTTCTCTCTAGTCTGACTCTCCCTCTTTTAGTTTCAAACCATCACCCCTTTTCCTGTGACAGCAGCCCCTGATAAAAGTCCCCCCATCTTTCATATCGTTCCCTTTAAACCCAGAAAGGCCACACTAAGGTCTCCCCAGAGCTTCTTTTCTCCGGCTGAATCCCCCCCTACTCTCCCAGCCTGAACTCACAGCAGAGGGGTTCCTGAAATTGGGAGCAGCAGAACAAGGACCTGAGTTAGCATGTCTGCATGGCTCTGTGCAATGTAGAATTAGCCCTTCTTGCTCATTTGTTTTTTCCCTTTTTTGCTTATTTGCTGTTCCTCACCGGCTGAATTGCTTAAGCACCAGGGGATGGATTGTTCTAACAGTTGAGGCTGCACAAACTCATCACAACGCAAACTATGCTGGTGCCTCTCCACCCTGCTCCCAGCCGCCCTTCCCCTTCTCTCCCTTTCTGTAGCTCCAAGCAGTGTAGCATAGGGGCAACTCCCTCCCCACAACCCCCAACACCCCCTTCCACCTCCCCCAGGTGTGGATCCATGACTGCAATGAAATACTCTCTCCAGAATAAACGCTGGTGGAGGGATTTCATTATGGGGTTGGAGTTGTGGTGCTGGGGGACCTGCTTGCACAATGTTCCCATTGTGCGTCTGTGTTACTCTGGCTGTGGGAGGAAGAAGCCTGGAGTGCTGGAGGTTGCTCGTGTGTGCCGAGAGCTCGTAGGTGAGAGTGCAAAGGGCATGTCCCTAATGTGACCGCGCAAAGGGCTGCAGAGAGTAGGGAAATGGAGCTCCCATGTTCTCTGGGGACAGCCTGTCTTTACTTAATAACAGAGATTGAGGAGCTGGTTTGAGCTACCCAGACATTACATCAGCTCGTGGCCTCCCTCCTATTGGTCGCCCTGCCTTAGCCCCTTTAATCCAGCAGTGTATCCTCACAGTCACCTTACTGTCCTGACCCATGAATCACATTTCTGTCATTCCCCTGGAACTGGGGAAGGGCAAAACTGCTCGAAGAAAAGCTCAGCATCTCCTCTGGTTGGTGAGGTGGAGGTTGCAGGCGTAGGAAAGACTTCCTGGAGGGGGCAGTGGGGGAGTCAGTGGGGTTTGGTTTTTTTTCCTTCCATGAAACTGTTTTGCTGGTAAAACAAACTTCCAAGACTCTCCTCACCCGAGATTAGATCTGGCTGCATCGAACAGGACACTGAAGGCACACATGAAGGATGAACTGTGTACCAAAGAGCTCTTGCTCTACCAGGTACAGAGAATATCCCACCCCTCCAGGGTAGGAACCAAACCACAGAAAGATTCTCACCTAAATTAAAGCATAATTCACAGCCCATGCACAGGTAAGCAAAATAAGTAATGGGGTTGCCTCAGGGTCCCTCAGGGAGGAACAGGATGGCCTGAATCACATTCTATAGCATTCCTGCCTTTCTCAACAATGGGATTCCTACTTGAATGAGCTGCTGAGGACCCTCTAGATAGAATGATTGTGGTCTTGGTGACTTCTCCAGAGAGCTGGTAAGAATCCTTTTGAAGCCCAGGTCTCCACCCTCCCTCCAAGGGGGTGGTCCACATGATTTCTGGGCATCCCCTCTACCACATACTGTGCTCTCAAATCCCACCATGCTGAAGGAAGAACCAACTTGTCAGGTTCATGTGGATTAATTTCTATCAGTTGCAGAAATGGAAAAAGATTTGAAATTATTACCCAGGCATGTTTTTAAGGTTTGAAATGTGAAGGCTAAGAAAAAGAAACAATTAAGAAAGTGTAATCTTTCCCCAAGGTCCTGTGGTTTGGGAAGAAGAGAAGCGCTCACTTCAGAGCTCTGCCTTCTGGACAGACTGTTCTTTTCCCTCCCCATAAGAAATTCTCCATTAAGAATAAAGCAAGCATTTGTTTCCAGCTTTCTTCTAGATAACTCTCATTGTTCAGGCACTCAACAAACAGCCTCAGCTAATCCTTGTTTTTACCAAAAAGCCCACCAAACCCCCAAACCTTTCCACCTCAATGTTGCAACACAGAGAAATAAGATCTGTGCCTACCCCGATGCCTCAGAATGGTGAACTTGGGGTAGTTGGGTCAGATTTGATATGGTGCACAAGAGCTGAAACTCTGACTCTGACCAGTTCATCTCGGGCTGGATCCTTCCTCCAAACTGGCCCAGCTCTGTCTGACCATTAAGGAAGACCTGCCTGTGATGCTTTAAAGCAACATCTGTTTACAAGAATGGTCTCCAGATCCAAACAACTCCTGATTACTTTCACATTTCTGATATAGATAGAGCAGCTCAGAAACTTTGGTCTTGAGATTCCCAGAACATCTTCCTCAAAGGACATCATTTGGAGGTAATTGTAGGACTGTTGTTGTAAACAGTCTCTCCAAAAGCTCCCAACAAAGCAAAGCATCCTTTATTGAAAACATTCCATCCAGACAGTGTTGTTTGTCAGTGATGAGCTGCAGGGATGCTGGATCCCCAGCTCTTTTTTAATCTTCAGCGNCTTCCAAGAGGAACCAAAAAAAATTGCGCCAGGAGTGCAGCCTGTTCCATTTATTCCACTTTCCCTTGCTAATGAGGGTGATCTGTGCAAAACATGAGGCCCCAGAAGGGGCTGACATAGTGTCTTAGGGGCCAGCTTTTTCACGGACTTACGGGGCTGAACGTGCTTGGCCATACTGAGTAAGGAAGGGTGGCCATGGCTGTTATTTGTCTTTATCAAGAGAAGAGGTACCAGCACCTCCAAAGCTGATCTATCTTTACAGGATGGGACAATCTGCCCTAAAAAGAAGCATCCTGAGCAAACAGACTTAGATACCTCTGATAGGTGTCTGCAGTTAGCTGGGAGGACTCTGAGCCCTGGCAGCTACAAGTGCTTTTAAGGATCTGTCCTAAAACCAGCCAGCAGTTGGATCACACCAATTAATTTGTCCTATGGACCAGCAATAAAGGAGGGGAGTAACCCCCTACCATTGCCAACTTTTATGATTTTATTGGACATCTTGCAGTTGTCAATGCTCTTTCTATAAAAACCCCAGCTGCTGGGTTCAGGAGATTGCGTGAAGAATCTCAGGTTTTATTCAACATCAAAAGGGGGAAAATGGAAAGAAAAGGGGGGAAAAAAGCTTCTACCCCTTGTGATTCCAACACAGAGCTTAGAAATAAGAAATTAAAAGCATTCTGCAGGCTCACATGCTGGCAAATAAATAAAAGAAGACCCAAAACCTAGTAATTCCTAAGATAATCTCAGGAACGGCAAGGCAGCCTTAGAGGGTTTGGTGGCCAGAGTCCTGGTAGATTGATGTGCAGGTTGGCAATTCAAGCTCCCCATGTGGGGATACTCAGGGTTTAAGCAGAGGAGTTAAAACATTTGTGAAAGTTACCACCTGTGAGCTGTAATGCATCACGTGCTGCCCTCACACACTTCATTCGAAAGGCAAAATAACCTTTTATTACACCCTCATAAAGGCCAAAGGCCACGGGGTGGACAGAAGGAGCACGAAGATGTGTGTTGGTTCGGAATCTGCACACCACTAGCAGAGCTCAGCTGGGAAGGGATAACTCATCACACCAATGAGCTCTCTACCTTGGAAGAAAACCTGTGCCTCTACCTCTGCAGGAATAATCTCCATTGTTTTGCGACTGAAGCCCACCAAGGCTTGTAAAAGTTAGAGGATGTGGCACATCCAGGTGCTGTGGCCAACTGAAACACCACAGGGACCTCCAAAGCATAAGGACATGGAAGACACCATGCTCATCCTCTTCCTGTGGCTGCTCTTTGGGTTTGCAGAGCAGCAGAGGAAGAGGAGGAGTATGGTGACTTCAGCAGGTGGCGCTCCTCCCCTGACTAAATGCTGGTAATTAGCAAATTAGCTTAATTATGCAGCGATAGGGAAGGAGGTTTCTCGTGCCTGCTCACCCACCTCTTGCCTTGCCTTTATGTGGGCTTTTTTTTACTGTCCACTGAGCAGATGACAAGTCTTCTAGGCTGAACCACAGAAGGGAGCAGTGATGTGCTGGTAGGAAGACGTGGGAGGATGGTCCAATGTCAAATCAAAGCATGACAGCAAAGCTATATCCTGTTGTATGATAGGAATCAGCAGTCAGAGTTCAGAGAGGACTTGGGGTGCTGGTCAACTCATTGCTTTCACCCCAAATGGCCAATTTCTCCATCCCCACTGCTGAGTGCAATACGGACCATGGCTCTGGGGGACCCTCATAGTGACATCCTAATACCTGAAATGGGCCTATAGTAGGGCTGGGGAAGAACTGTTCACTAGGATGGGAACAATAGGACAAGGGGTCATGGCTTCAAGCTGGAAAAGGACAGATTTAGGTTGGACATCAGGAAAAAGCTCTTTAATACCGATCACCTGAACAGCTTGCCTGGAGAGGTGGTGGAGACCCCATCCCTGAAGACATTCAGGGTTAGGCTTGATGGGGCTTTGAGCATCTGTTCTAGTGAGTGATGTCCCTACCTTTTGCAGGGAGGCTGGTCTAGATGACCTTTGTAGATGGCTTTCAACCATATGATTTTATGGTTGAGGAAGATCCATCCTTCTGTGCTTGAAGCATATCACATGCCATCAGGGTTGCCTTCTCCCCCCACTGCTCATCTTCCTCCTTCCCTCACATTTTGAGGCAAGCTCTCTAATGGTTTGCTCTTAATTAGGGTGAACTCTGAGTGCCCTGCTAGCACACCCTTTCCTTTGTCAGCTAATTGGCCGGGCTTTCTGATCTATTATGTAAATAGTCTAAGTCTCTGCGGCACAATGTCGTAATGCAATGCATTCCTGGGAGCCTGGGCTTCTGTTTCATGGACTTGTGCCCCAGCCTTAGGCAAAAACAGCAGCAGCAACAACAACAAAAACCAGGCAAGCCTTTGGCTCATATTCTGGAGGCTCCACAAACGAGCTGGAGAAGAAAGTGTTCTGGGCAGCAGTTCAGGGCATGCAGATGGGGAGAAGGGTACGTGATGAGGCTGAGGACAGTGGGAAGAGTTAAAGGCTTTTCAACAGAGCTGGCAGGTCCTGGTCTCACAGGCTGGCCTGTAGAGAAGTTAGCATTGCCTCCTGCAGCCAGGACAGAGCTCCAGCCTCTCAGCCCAGTGCTCCTGCTTGGTCACCCCAAAGGTGACCACAGTAGGGCTGGGATTGAGTGCAGTGGTTGCCCCATGTCATATCAGGGAGGAAGGGGATACCTCTGCTCTCCTGCTGGAAGGGATATGTTCCTCACCAGTGGACAAGGAGCTTTGCCGTGTGATCTCCTTTGCCAGTTTTGACTACTGTCCTGGGACTAGTAAAGCTCCTCACCCCGTCACAAGGTGCCTTACAGGGTTATGCACAGAAGCTACAGAGTTTTAAAGGAATCTTAGGTGTTTAAGGAGTTGGGGAGTCTGTGTGGCCAGCCATATGTGACAGACCTGCTCAGCCAGCCAGACAAGTCAAGGGACTCTCTTTGCCATACACGTCGTGGAGACACTACAGCAGGAGTAGGCACCATCAGGTGCCAACAGGCAGCAAGGGGACTGCTTCTTCCTAAAACTCGTCAACAGTCCAAGTTTTTCTGAAGTGACCAGTCACACTGGGGTGTGGTTTGGGAGATTACTTGTCTCTATTTGGGGATTAAAGATAGTCTAAATGGGCCTTCCACACCATGGCCTGCAAAGTTCAGGAGAGGTACCTCAAAAGGACTTGCCAAGCAATGCCTGACCTCACTCCCCAGCATATCAGGCAGTATTTTCTAAGGAGGATATATACAAAGGGAGGAGGGAGGGAGGAAAAACTTTGAAACTATAATTATTCCACAGACAAGGAGAGCTATAAAATAAATGAGCAAAGTCCCTGCTCCAATAAATCCACTTAGAAATCCAAACCCAGTAGCAACAGCATAATTTATGCCCCACTGAAAGAGGTCCAGATGAAAATTGATGAAGTCTCTTATTTGTGTAATAAATCAGTTTCCATTAATGTGACTGATACGAATATTTATAAACATGGGCTGTACCCCAGGCTGGTTATTCAGGTTGTTGGAAAGAGGGGGAGAAAAGGGTGCTCTGAACCATAAAGTCCTTCCTGATAAATCCAGAAAGACAATCTGTGAAAAGATAGCAGGCTCAATTTATGGTACCTGAAAAAGAGCCAAGCATGAGTAAATCTTCTCCTCTTGCAGAAATAAATCTGGTGAAGTCCTCTTCTTCATTTGTGTCTCTGGAGGGGGCCATCGAGCCAGTTAAAATTTCAAGATCTTTTCACTTTGTTTGCTTTGCCCACAACTCTGTGCTCCCACTCCCATGATTCCCAATGTCCATGGTGATTCCCAGTTGCACATCATGAACAGCTTTCCTGTCACAGGTGTTCCTGGGAATCATACAGTCATTGAAGGCATTGGATTGGAAGGAACCATCTAGTCCAATGTCCCTGCAAAAAGCAAGGATATCTCTAACTAGAACAGACCGTCCAGAACCCCATCAAGCCTGATCTCAAATGTCTCCAGGGATGGGGCTTCTACTACCTCTCTAGGCACCCTGTTCCAGGAATCCATCACCCTCAGATTAAAGAAACTTTTCCTGATGTGTAACCTACCCCTTTTCCAGATTAACATCATGACCCTTCATCCCATCATTCCATGTTTTACTGAATAGCTCTTTCCCAGCCTTCTTATAGGCCCCTTTCAGGGCTATAAATTTCCCCCAGAGGCACCTTCTCTTCATACTGAACAACAGCAACTCTCTCATCCTGTCCTCATAACAGAGGTGCTCCAACCCTCTGACCATTTTTGTGGCCTTCTGTGCACCTGGTCTAACAGCTCTACATCCCTACATCCTGTTGGGGTCTCCAGAACTGTATGAGATGCTCCAGGTGAGGTCTCACCAGGGCAGAGTACAGGGACAGAATCCCCTCTTTCTACAGTTGATTTGGCTTTGGTGCTGGTGGCTCAATGCACCAGTTGTTCTCCACGCAGGCAGTGAGGTGTGGCGGTTGCCAAGGAGAACTCTGCTGGGCACAGGGCAGAAAGGACAGCACACAATTTATTGCAGAGGATCGGTTTTGCGTCAGACACAGGGAAGTATGAAGGGTTGTCACATCTGTGGTTTGATTTGTATTTCTGGTGGAGCTGCAGCCTCTCAGGGTTGTTCAGAAGACGCACGTCATATCATCACTGTGAGACAAGATGCGGTCTGCAAACTATTGAAGTAATGCCAGCCTGACTCCGAATGGCAGAGCCTAGAGCAGACCACAGAGATGCAGGACAAGGTGTAGGATCTCATTAGGGTTGGGCTGCACCCAAGGAGTTACACTGGAACAATAAGAAGAATTATTGCCCTCACCATCCTCCCTGCCCTACAACACAGCAAACCTGATCATCTTGGATGAACCTATGGGTTGCATGCACTATCCATGATTTTGGTTTGCATCAGCATGAGCTGATAGGTGCAGCAGGTATGCAGTAGGCTTAGCATACTTAGCACTGGTTCTGCAGACAACCTCTGGTGGTAAGGGCCAAGAAAGCAAATGGAACCCTAGACTGCATCAGAAAGTGTGACAAGCAGGACTCAGGAGGTGATCCTGCCTCTAAAATTGGACCTGGAAAGGCTGCACCTCAAGTACTGGGTGCAGTTTCAGGCACCGCACCATAGGAAGGATGTTGAGGTTCTGGAGAGGGTGCAGAGATGAGCAACTAGGCTGATAAGGGGTCTGGAGAACAGGATATGATAAGGAGAGGCTGAGGGAGCTGGGTCTGTTCAGCCTGAAGAAGAGGAGGTTGAGAAGAGGACTCATTATTCCTTACAACTATCTGAAAGCAGGTTCTAGTGAGGTGGGTGTTGGCCTGTTCTCCCTAGTGACTAGCAATAGGACAAGAGAAAATGGGGCCAAGTTGCTCCACATGAGGTTCAGGTTGGATATTATGAAAAACTTCTTTCCAGAAAGAGTGGGGAGGCCATGGAACAGGCAGCCCAGGGAGGGGGTAGATACACTGTCCCTCGAGGTATTCAAAAAGCAGGCAGACATGGTGTTTTAGGGGATGGTTTAGTGGTTCAGGGTTGTAGGGTGGATGTCTGGACTTGATGATCTTGAAGGTTTTCTCCAACCTTGATGATTCTATAGGCTCACCCCAGCACTTGATTGTCAGCACAATGTTCCTACCAGTAAGTAATCTGTATTAATTGTCTGGGCACATATCAAAGGGTAGCTGAGGCTGTTCTTCAATCATTTTGTTGCCGTTTGAGAGGAAGAATAGAGCCCAGGCATGTGGGCAAAAGCAAAATGCACTTGAGATGCCATAACCCCAAAAACTCCTTCAGTGCAAGGGCTCCATCACTGAACATTCTGAGATCCGGACTGCACAAGCTGCTCTTGAGCAGCCTCCTTGGTCTTCAAAGTTCTTTGAGAGAAGATTTGCAATTAAGAAATTCAGAAGTCCCTCCCAAAGTCAGTTAATCCATAGTCTTGTGCTATGTGCATGTCCCAGGCTCCTGAGAGGAGACTTTGGCTTGGTTCGTTTATAAGGACAGACTTAGCAGCAGTGACCCCTGCCTGTTTGTGATACCAGAGAGGGCTTGATGGCTGATAGTTTGGACTTCTTAGAATTATTTAGGTTGGAAAGATCCTTAAGATCATGAAGTTCAATTGTTCACCCATCACTGCCGGGTCACAAGGAACCTCTGACCCTCAGCACCACATCTTCATGTCTTTTAAATCTCTCCAGGGATAGGTGCTCCACCACTGCCCTGGACAGCCTGGGCCAGGACTGGCCAATCCTGCTGGAGAAGGAATTTTCCCTACTATCTGCTGTAAAACTTTGAATACTGTACCTGGACTTTGGTCGTCTATATCCACAAGCCCATCAGGTGTCAAGAAACCTGTACTTGTCTGTAGGAGAGGACATGCCACTGCTGTTGATCTACCTAAGGGGTAATGACTGCTATTCTTCATGCACACTTTACACAAACTCTGAGCACACAGCAGCAAGATGCCAGAGGACCAGGTGTGCTTCAGCCCCTTCCAGCCCCCCCTTCTAATGTCACATGGGCTGAGGTGTCTGGAAAGGGAGGAACCTGGTGCCTTCACAGGAGAGTAGTACAGGAGTGCCCTGTGTGGGTGTCACAGCTGGCTGGGGAGTGCCCTGTCCCATGGTAGCTCAGGGACAAGAAAGGTGCTGGGAAGGTGCTGGGAAGGTGCTCCACCTCCCCTGCCTTGGCACCTGGTGGAGAGTTCACAGGAGCTGCCACGGGAGAGGAATGCATACTGGCAGTGCATGGGAGCCAGGAGGCAAACACTGGGGTTATCACAGGTACCATCGTGAGACTCAGACTTGTGGTCTAACGAATCTGAGTGATCTCAGCAGCACCTAATCACCCAGAGAGCTGGGGTGAGGTTCTGGAGATGTTTACCAAAGAAGATAGAGGATCACTTCAACCAAAGGGATGAGGCTGCAGGAAGAGCTGGGATTGGGATCAACAAACAGCAGCCACCAGCAGGGAATTGGAGATTGGGAGGAAATGATGTGTTTTACAAAGTTATCTCAGGCCTGAACCCCCCCCACCCCTTATCAGCCTGGTACCCTCATTGCAATTCATACTGATGTCTGAATTAAGAAGTGTGGTGAGAAAGGCAGGGTCCATGCCACGGTGGTCTTCTTGGCAACTAGGACAGCACAAGAAAACTTAGCTGAAGGTCACAAGGCAGATGGTCAGATTGCTCCCCCACTGTTGCTCACACTGTCCTTAGACTTGCCTGGGGCAGCAGCCAGAAAGGGTTAAACAAAAATCCCTGGAATTAATTCATTTACCCAGATGAATTTACTTTTGCCCAGAGAAACTGTAGATGGGGCTCTGGGCAACCTGGTCTGGTGAGAGGTTGGAACCATGGCAGAGGGTTGGAACTAGATGACCTCTGAGGTCCCTTCCAACCCAAACCTGTCTATGATTTCACTCCTCAGTTAAAACTGACATACAGACATGTCCTCAGCAAAACAGGTTCCAAGAGAAGCTTTTAAAATGAAAACCCAAAAGAATGGAGAACAGTTCAATGGCATCCCACCTCAGCATTCCCATTGAACATCCTGGTCCCTCTACAACCTCTCCCAAAACCATTGGTGCAACTCTAGGACAGCATCCTTGGCCTGGTTAGCGGTCCGAGCTGAGTTAGACCTCCATTTCACTTTTGAGACCACAGGCAAGTCACCCAGTCACAATATGGTGTGGTTCCTCTCCTATAAATCTGGCTGTTCCTCCTTTGCTAGGACTTTTCACTCTGTAAACTCGTTTGGGCAGGGAGCACCCTTTGGCGTGTGTTTACACAGCATCCAGACATAATGAGACCATCACTTACGCTGCGCCCTGGGGGCATTGGTATAATTCCTTATTTTTGGAGTAATTTTGCCCTTGCCAGCACAGGGCATTCTGGAAAATGATCCCATTCTACTCGTTTTCCTCATGCTTTTCCTCTTTTGGCAGCAGCGTACACACAAGTGTGGGGCAGGCTCCAGAAGAAGCAGCAAACAGCTGTGGGTTCTGCTTCTATAGGTGTGCAGGGAACCTGACCTCACCTACTCACGTGCTCGTTAAAAACGGAACTGCAGCAGCTCAGCAGCACAGGCAGCTTGTTTACAGAATTTTGTCATTTCAGGATAAACTGTCACTTTTTCCTCTCCCTCTTTTGCACTACAGGTATCACATTTATTTATGTATTTATTTAGATTTTGGTGGGAGCTCACTGATCTAAACTGATGGTTTGATTGACAACATTGTCTATGATGCATCTCAGGGGATGCCCTTTGTCTGCAAACCGTGGCCGTTCCATCCTGCTTGATGCAAAACATTGACTTGCAAAGCCTTACATTTCTCTCCAGAAACAAAAGACCAAAAAGAAGAGCTTGTTATGACTTTCTTCTGCTTTTTAGTATCAAGGGGCCACCAACCTGATACTGCACTACATCTGTGCATTCCAAGTTGCTGTGGGCTTTGTGAATCCATTTCTTTTTGACGGGGTCTCCAGCTTTGTGTTTTCTTGTCACAAAGCCTGGGATGTGACTTGCCCAGCAATATGACCCCTAAGGAGTTACAGGAAAGTATTGCATCAGCCCATGCAGAAATATGAGTGACAGGATCCTCATGAAATTCAGCTGTTGTTCAAGCAGTTGTCCATGAGCATGGACCCTTCTGGATACCTCTGGATTTGCAGGTACAGCTAAACCCCATTAATCTAATCCTAACATCTTGAACCACCCCCCCAGTGCTCACACCCACCCCAGTTTATGGTAGCCCTGAATTTATTTCTACCACAAGCTGTGTCTTTCAGTAGTTCCAGAATCAGATCTCTAGCCCTTGTCTAGGTGTTGCATTTGCTCCAGGAACTCTCAGGCATCTAGTTCTAGCCACCACAATAGCAGAGAGTTTGGAACTAGATCTTTAAGGTACCTTCCAACTCAAACCAATCTATGATTCTAGTCTGTATGATTCTAATACGATGACTCTATCAATCAACTGAGTGAGACCCTAGATTTTGCCTTTAAGCAAAGCATCTTGCTGGATGTGGCTGATAGGGTGAGCTTACAGTGCTTAAGACTTGGTGCAGAAACATCTATAGATCTCTACAGGTATCTGATTTAGAGATCTACAGTATGAAGATGAATCTCCCCTCAAGGCTTGAGATTTACTCAGCAATACCTTCTTATTTGAGGGCTGGACATGGGTCAGCTCTCAGGAAGCCTCATACCCTGGAGTTATGCCATTTCCTATATCTCCTATGGCTAGAAAATCATTGATGTGGATACCACTGTGCACATCATGCTGGAAAGCATCTGCAAATCCTTTTCCTTTGAAAACAAGACAAAAGGTGAAGAACGATACATGATATACCATGTCATACTTAGGCAAAGTTTTGGTGAGGACACAAATGCTCCAGCTCTGCCTTATGCCTTAGCTGCAGGGAGCTGTCACTGCTCCTGCAATTGTACAGCACTCAGCTCTATTGGACACTCATCTAACCCTAGTTTTAAAAAGAGTCATTATGCAACTCCCCTGGAGGAGTCAGAGCAAGAAGCTTCAGCCTTGGTCTCTTTGCAAGAGTTCCCATCCATGGGAGCTCGTGAACCCCTCTCTGTCAACTGGCAGCTCCAGGCAGATACCCTACCAGTTGCTAAATGTAGCCCAAACCACCTATGAAATGTACCCAGCCTTAGCTGGAACTAATCATTCACATTAGGCAAACGTGCCACATGGTGCACGTTGTGTGCATCAAGTTAACGTCTGCTCCGGTTGCAGCAACAGCCCTACCTCCAGCTGAGCTGTAATTACTGTGTCTCTGCAAGATGAAGGAGGTAAAAAGCTTCAATGACCAATCCTTGCTTCACTCAGAGCTTTAGGGTAACCTCAAGCTGAGGAAGGAACCTGTTGGAACTATTTATTAACCCTATTCTATCTCTGTCTGTGCACGGGATCACCTGCCTGATTGCAGAGATGTGGTTACAGGGTAGTTGGTCTGGTGAGGGATGAGGGCTGGGCCCTCGGTTCTGCTGTCACAGCCTTCCTTGCAGAGACTGTGCTTGAGTGTTGGTAGTCTTCCAGTGTTATGTTGTAGCATCATACAGGTTGGAAAAGATCCTTGAGATCACCAAATCCAACCATTAAGACTACTCTACAAAGTTCACCACTAAATCATATCGCTAAGCACCGCATCTAAACATCCTTTAAACCACAAAAGAAGTGAGATGGTTTGTAGGACAATGTCCATAAGGCATCAAGTTCCCATAACACGTGAGTGTTTGACCATAGGGGTCAGTTCTTTGACTGCTTACACTGAGGGTAGTCCAACTCATGAGTTCCTCATTGGGTAGTTGTCACCTAATTTCTCACTGAAGGCATATCTAGACATGACTGGCACTATCTTTAGTTTCCAAGTGCTAGAGATCCTTCAACCTTCCCATAAATTCCTTTTGCCTTGTGTTTCTGAAGGATTACACTTTAACCTTGTCATCAAAAACAATAATCTGTTTCATCTCTAGCGACAGGGATCTGTCTATCATGACCATAACTGGCATGGAAATGGTCCCAGAACTTTCAATCACTCTGCCTTGGTTCCCTTAAGTATTGGAGATACAATAACCAGGGTGGGCGACCTGTGCAACTACTCTGAAGTACAAAGAGTGCACCCAGATCACTTAAAGTTTAGGTTGGAAGGGACATGGGCAGGGACACCTCTGATTAGAATCTCTTGACCCCTCACTCCTTTCCATGAGCGAACCCCCAATCTAGTGTGAAATCTAAAGCAAATTCCTGGGAGGTGAGGGAAAATGCATGGGATGGGTCTGTCAGTGAGAGATGGAGCTGCTTGATGTCTGCAAATGTTGACCTGCTCAGAGCAGACAGCGGGCTCTGACTCTAGGCAAATCTCAACCTGGGAAACTTGCCAGGGTGCTGCTGAGATGCTGAGCTTGTTCACGTGTTAGGTTGGTGAGTTTTTTATCCTTTCTACCTTCAGATCTGCAGGGAGTTGATGCTGCTTTGCTTTATTCTGATCCTTCACTCCTGCGGGTCATATGTATAGGGTTCCTGGAGGTATTACTCCTCTGTTCAACCAAAAATGAATCCCCACCTGCCTAGCACACAAGTACCTCTGGAAAAAAATCATGCAGACTCAGTGTATGATTGTGAGTGAGTTTAAGAGATGATCAGTTCATTTTAGGTGGAGATAAAGCCTTTCTCTCACCACCTAGAGGGTGGTGAGACCCTAGACCAAGTTTCCCAGAGGGGTGGAAGAAGCCTGTCCGGGGAACCATCCCAGGTCAGGTTGGACCTTGGAGCTCTGAGTAGCCAGCTCTAGTTGCAGATGTCCCTGTTCAATGCAAGGGTTTGTACTGGATGAGCTTTGAAGGTCCTTTCAAACCCAAGCCAGTCTGTGATTCAAAGATTGTATTATTCTACAATTCCCTGTGTAAATGCAAACATACAAGTGTACAGCATCACTGGCAATAAATGACAAGGGAAGAGACTTAAACCTGTTTAGGTTCTCTGTAAATCCTTACCCACTATGCACAACTTTCGTTACCTTTCAAGATCATCTAATCCAAGTCCTGTGCAGTGAGCAGGGACATCTGCAACTACAACAGATTGCTCAGAGCCCCAGGGTTCAACCTGACCTGGAATAGTTCCAGCAACAGGGCTTCTCCTGCCTCTCTGGGCAACCTGGGGCAGGGTCCCACCACCCTCAGTAGCAATAATTTCTTCCTTCTCTCTAGTCTGAATCTCCCTGTTTTACTTTAACCACCACCCCTTGCCCTGTCACAGCTGCCCCTGTTGAAAAGTCCCTCCCCATCTTTATCATCAGCCCCTTCAGGCACTGAAAGGTAAGGTCTCCCCAGAGCCATAGCTCTTTTGGACCCAAGAGGAGATACTCAACCAGGTAAACAGCAAAGAGGGAATATTGCACAAAGAGGTGCTGCAGGGCTTGGCATACTTTTAACAGAGGCAACTTGAAAATATTCTGCATATTCCACTGGATGTTAGAGAACATTAAGAAAGGGTTTTACCTTCAGATGCGAATTCAGTTGCAATTTGACTGGAGTTGAATCCCGACAGTTAAGGAATCATTTCCCATTTTCCCCAAGGGGTGATGAAGTTCCTGTCTTTATTACTGGACGGAGATGTGGAGCTTTGGTACATTGGAGGCAAATTGCACTAAGACATCTGAGTAATCCTCTGAGGTGGGGGAGATTGATAGTGATGACTAAGATTTAAAATCTACCTGCTTTGTACAAGGA
This sequence comes from Upupa epops, assembly GCA_013397515.1. Lineage (NCBI taxonomy): Eukaryota > Metazoa > Chordata > Aves > Bucerotiformes > Upupidae > Upupa > Upupa epops. The sequence goes on along the minus strand of VZRI01013646.1, from coordinate 53,388 downwards.
TTTCATCACCAAGGGGCTGTCTTTCCCAGCGAGCTTGAAATTGATGAAGAATTGCATGAAAATCTTTGAAGATACATTCTTAATTGTGTTTTTGTCATTCTTGATGCATCACCGTATACACAAGGTGGGGACACTGCTGGAAGTGGAGATAACAATTTATAATTGACATATGGCATCTTCACTTTCCCATGATTTTGTTGACTTCTCAATGAGTTAAAATTCCCCTTACTCTGTCTTCAAAAACAGGGGGAGGTGTGGTTAAACTTTAATATCAAATAATGCTAATTAATTTTAATACAAACACATACAAAGTAAAACAAAAATAGAAGGTAGATAATAAAGGAATGAAACATTGGGATAAGCCCAGCACACTTCACCAGATATTCCCAATTACCCATCAGATTTGAAACTACTTTAAGATATTCTTCACACTTGGCTTATTTGGTGGATTTTGAGGTTACCTCAAAAGAACCTCAAAGGTTATTTCAGTCCAGAAAGCCAACTACATCCTGGGCTGCACCAAGAAAAGCGTGACCAGTCGGTCAAGGGTGGTGACCTTCTCCCTCTACTCTGCTCTCGTGAGGCCCCATCTGGAGTACTGCATCCAGTTCTGGAGCCCCCCACACAGGAAGGATATTGAGCTGTTGGAACATGTCCAGAGGAGGGTCATGAGGATGAGTGGAGGGCTGGAGCACTTTTACTATGGGGACAGACTGAGACAGTTGGGGCTGTTCAGCCTGGAGAAGAGGAGACTCCAGGAAGACCTTAGAGTGGCCTTCCAAGTACCTGAAGGGGGCTACAGGAAAGCTGGGGAGGGGCTGTGTCCAAGGGCTTAAAGTGGTAGGACCAGGGGGAATGGTTGGAAGCTGGAAGAGGGGAGGTTTAGACTGGAAGTCAGGAGGAAGTTCTTTACGATGAGGGTGCTGAGGCACTGGAACAGGTTGCCCAGGGAGGCTGTGGCTGCCCCCTTCCTGGAAGTGTTCAAGGCCAGATTAGCTGGTGCCTTGAGCCCCCTGGTCTACTGGGGGGGTGTCCTTGGTCATGGCAGGGGTGTTGGAACTAGATGATCTTTGAGGTCCCTTCCAACCTGAACCTTTCTATTCTATGAATCTCTAAGTTTCTTTTTCTTTTTGGAAGTAGCTGATGTAATGGTTTAAAGTCATAGGATTTCTTTTCCTTTGAAAACAGAATATTTTGCACGTGTCATAGCATTTCCTATGAATTTTTCTCAGTCTGGGCTTTATTGTTGTGTGGGAGCAGGAATACTTTAAATACAAGTGGGAAGATTTTTAAGGGCCCTGTGTTTATGCCCCTCCATGTGTTGCAGGTTCAGAATTAGGTAGAAAACAAAATTTCAATTTCCTATAAAACTAAAACAAGGCAAAAAAGACCAAAGGGATTGGACTTGTTCACTGGAGGATTTTCCCACACAGGTAAAGCTGCTTTTTTTATTTATTCTACAATTTTAATACTCTACAAGTTGAAACAAAAACATTTTGTGGTGGAAAATGGTCTGTGTGCTGACCTAGTATATTGTTTTCAGTTTGTTAATAGCATGTTTTGGAAAAGTTTCTTCATGGAAATAATTAAAATCCCCAAATGTACCTTGTCCTGACATTAAAATCTTAGACACTTCCCTTTCAGTTAGTCTGAAACTCGAAAAGAAAGGGCTTATAAGTGTCATGGGATCAGGCAAATACCAACTTGCCATCTCATTTCTTGGAGCTTGCAGGTAGCCAGCTCCACCAACACAGAATCTAGGTTTTCAACAAATAATCTGGGCTCTTAATTATTGCATTTTAAAAGATGTGAAAAGTCTTAATATTGACTTAATCTTGGGTGCTTTGAGAACAGCAGCACAAAGGCTTGTTAACAACTCGCTGCTTGTGAACTGCTTCCATCTGGCCGCAAGTGCCTAAAACACAAGTTAGGGGATGCTAATTCACAGGGCTCAAAGTTCATTTGTGATCACTGAAAAAAACCAAGAAGAACCAAGGACACTGTCAGAGAGGTGGAAGAAGACTGGCTGGGCTGGCTTTTGTGAAAGCTGGTTTTGCTTCAGGTCAGCTGCCTTCAGGATAGCAGATATCAGGAGAGACCAAGTAGTAACCAAAATGTTTATGACTTCCTCTGGCAACCTGAAAGAGCCATTACTTATTGCAAGCAAGTAATAGAGGTTAACAGATTGGGAAAGCTCAGAAATTGAGAAATGCAGAACTAAGAACAGAAACTTAACCTCAACACCACTACGTCCTCTTTAATCCTTGAGATTTCCATTTCAGAGCTCTTAAGTGACTTAGTGACAAAGCAGATCGTGCCTTTCACCATTGCCTTAATACAGAAGAGACTTTTTCTAATTAATATATTTTGTGTTAAAGAATCAATTCAAAAGTTGTACTTGATTTTCCCCCCTTCCTTGGAAGTGTTTTTAAGGCCAGGTTGGATGGGGATCTGGGCAACCTGGTCTGGTGAGAAGTGTTGCTGCCTGTGGCAGGGAGTGGAATTAAATGACCTCTGAGGTCTCTTCCAGCCTAAACCATTCTGTGATAGTTTTTCTACTAATTATCCATCATGTGCTGTAACGAGGTTGATGAATGCTGCAGCAAGACGTTGGTTCTAAGAGGGATTTATATGCTCTGGTGTGAACAAACTAGGTCTCTTTGAGGAAATGCTAGGCTTGATTATTTGAAGATTATACAAAGCCAAACTCTACTCACTGGAGGGATATAATTGTCTGGGATGCAGAGAAGTGGCTTTGAAATACATTGTGCACAACATTATTCGAACATCAACATTCCATAACCTTCTTCAGCTCAACCATGCACTGCTTCTCCTTGCTCGCTCCTGCCTTTCCCTTTCCCTGCTCTCCCACTTCCCACACTCTCTCTACTTCAGCTGTAATGGGTCTGAGCTTGAGTACATCATAGAATGATTCAGGTTAGGAGGGACCTTCAAGATCATCACCCACAGCCATGTGATGGCCAGAACCAGTGTGAAGGAGTTGGCAACATCGGGTGTCAAGGCTGCCCTTTTTGGTGTCTCTGTCTTAGGATGTCCTCGGCCAACCGTGACAATTCACCGTTCATTTCTTTGGGTTGTAGTCAAGCCTGGAGGCACCAGTCAAGGCCCTCAGCTCCACATCTCTCAGTGCATGGAAATATGAGGTCAGAAAGTACCAGAGACCTGTCTGAGGCTGCTGAGATGCTCAGGGAAGATGTCCTGGTTCACTCTTCTACATTGTACAAACAAAGCTAGCAGTGAGCAAGCTTCTATCCAGCTGTGCAGCTAGAAGTGGGTTTCTCCTATGCAGTCATTTCCAGGTGACAGGAGAAGTCTTGGTTTCCTTGGAGAAGTATAGGAGTTGGCAGCTAGCAAAGGGGGCTGGGGGCGTTGGACTGAGAAGATAGACCCCCAGTCAATAGGTTTTCAAGCAACATGATGAAGCAAATCAGCTGCTTTTTGGTGGCAACAGTGACTGTGTCTCATCAGTAAACCAGATTTTGCCTTGAGCTAGGACCAAGGCAGAACTTCTCCACTGACATGGAGCAGCCTTGGTCTTTGCTGTGCAGAAGAGCAGACTCCAGTGTTTCCAGCATGTGGATCAGCCACTGTTGTGGAGCTGCTTCAGAAGCAATAAAGGAGGTCGTGGTATGGCCTGAGCCTGTATTAATCCTGTCCCTGCGAATTCCAGATCTACTCGAGCTGGGAGTTGCAGTTCAGAGATACAGGAGCTGCCTGGAGCAGGGCCAGCTGAAGGCTGGAGGATGTCCAGCTGTTTCACCCCAGAGGTAATAAACCCTTCTGATTGCTTTAGCAAGAACACATCAGCTTCAAGCTCATCTAATCTGGATAGATCTGGGCTTCATCTAGTCAGTCTGCACTGCAAGGGGCAGTCGGATGACACAGGCTGTATTTTATGGAAGCGGCTTCCCCAGAGCATCCCCTGCCTTTTTGTTGAAGGGGACATCTTTCCACAAGGCACATCATGTCCAGCACATCCCAGCAAGATTTTGCAGTCAATGGGGTGTTTCTATTGTTTAGTTTTGTTTTCTTAATTAAACTACAGAGGGGAAAAAAATGGGAAAAAAAAGGGGGGGAAGAGCAAGGATCCAATTTATTTTCTTTTATTGTTCTTTCTCATGGAACAATCTCAAGGGAAACAAAGAGGGTTACAAAAAGAGAGGAACAATATTCGTGAAGGGACTGTGGGTTCCTGTGAATGAACTTAGTGAGGAGGGGAAGGGGAAGAACACAAGGACTGGGCTCCTGATAAATGAGCACTGGACTTGTGAATGAAGAGATGCTCAATGGGGTGTTTCCTGCTGGACATGATCTTTGTGGGGAGTGGAATCTGGAGAGAGGAGGTTCTTGGAAGGTTACTGTCCTTAGTTTCATGGCTGAGGACTGCAGGAAAGGGAAATGAAGTGACACAGATCAGATAGATAGGCACTAAAAAATAGGGTGAGAATGTTCTGGCATGTGGCAGGTTGCAGGGTTAGACTGGGCTTGCAATAAACCTTCCCATTCCAAGGCTGTGAAGGGGATGACAACACCACTCTGGAAGTAAAAAGAGTTCTGGCTTGGTCTAGAAAGCAAAATCTGCTCTGCCATCCCCTGTCAGGGGCTTTCCCTGGAGAAGGCATCATTCACTCTAGTATTTTTGCAGATAAGCTCTGTCCTGTCCCACCTCTGAAGTACACAGCTGTGGTCAAACGTGTAATCCCCATTGAGGGAAAATCAGTTCAATGCACTCTGTCCTCAGGATCTGTGCCTCATGCACATCCCCTATACCTGCATCCCTCTGTGTGCACGGTCCCCAGCTTGCAGGAGTGGAACTGACCAACCTGGTCTACTAGGAGGTGTCCCTGTCCATGATAGGGGGTTGGAACTAAATGATCTTTAAGTCCTTTCGAAGCAACCCAAACCATCTATGATTTCATGATTTATGAGCTCCCCAACTATGTGAGACCCCTTGCTTTACTCCTTGCCCTGGCTCAGGACAGCTCCTTCACATGTGTTCAATGGCTCTGCTTGTGCTCACCAGGGAAGTGAGTGAGGGGTCTGGCATGCCTGGCCTGTTATCTACGACATTTCTTTCCATAGGCCTCACTGTTTGCCCAGGTATTGCTCACTTGTGATGGGTCTATAGGGTTTGGACAGCTAGAGGTTGGATAGTGCTGCTCAGTCCTTCCCCAGCTGCAGCAGGAGCCATGCTGGAACTGTCCCTGCCACATGAGTTCCGTGCTCCTGCAGAGATTATTTGCTTTTCATGTGTTTATTATTGCCTGGTTTCCTACAGCATAGGAAGTCTACGTGGCCACAAGATCTGCCTTTTCTCTCATACCGAACACTGAACCAGCAGATCAGCCACAACCAGCTTTGAAAGTACAGGGCTTAAAACTATGTGGCATCTAAAGTATCAAGAAAATAGGTTTCCATTGTGCTTCATGAGGGAAATGTTTCAGCACAAATTCATTCGAGCCTGTGGAGATGTAGACATGTGTCCTTACAAAGTCAGATATTTTCCAAGCATAATCCTTGGCCTCAGGCACAACTTATTATCTCCACAGAGTGAGACCACCTTCCCCTTACCAACAGCACAAATTATCTCATGCATTCCCCAACCTCCCCTAGAAAACAAAGTGCAAACATGAGGTTTTGGAGGTACTGGAGCACTCAGGTTTTTTGCTGCAAGTCCTAGCAGGAGAGCCTAATGGAGATTCTTTTCACCAGGAGAGAACAAGGTGCTTCACATCACTTTGTGTTAATTCATGTGTCCTTAACTGACACAAGCTGCAGGCCTGTAATGTCATGGGTTAGGCCACCAGCAGCAGATTTTTCAAGTCCTCTAGCTCCAGGCTCCTTGCTGGAATCAAAACTGTACTTGCTAGGTTTGACTTTGTTCTAATGATTTGTCTACAAATCAACTTGGGCCCAAAATAGTTGAGGGCAATTTTGGAGACAGTGGGTTGGTTTGGGCTTTCTTTCACTTGCTTTCAGTGTGAACTTGTTCTTTGAGCAATGAAGAAAGTGAAAGGTTCAGGATACTTTGGGATCCTAACACGCAATCTTTTGAAGAAAATCTCTCCCTCTTTCTTGCCCTAATGAGGAATCCCACAGGTAAGAAAAGAAAGATGTTTGGTCAGATCTTGGTTTGGGAAAAAACCCAACAAAACAAAAAGAATCCCATGAAAGTGTCATTAGCAATGAGCTTCTAACAGGCAGAAAATGAGCAGAAAAACCCTTTCTTATGAAGTCTAATGGTCTCCTCCGGTTGTAGAACTGGTCCCACTTCTCGCTTTCTGAAGAAAATAAGACTGAGGAAAGAAAAGATTAGTGTCAGGCTAGAAGTATTAGGTGATTAGCATTGTTTTAGAAGCTATCTGAGATGTCATCTGGAGATACGCTACCGATCCATCTGAGGCAGAAAGGGAAGAAGACAGAGGAGAGGGAGGGGAAAAAAAACCCCAAGCAACAACCCTGTTTTGTTTCTCATTACTGCTCTAATTCTGGTGTAATTGAAAACGGACTGAATGTGTTTAGGAACATGTAGGACATCTGTTTCTCATTGGAAGAGCTCCGCTTTTTCGAGTGGCGCCTTCCATCTTCATCAGAGTCCAAAGATTCCCACATCACGACTTGTCCTCTTTCTTTCTCTACTTTTTTTTTCCTCCTTTCCAGAAAATGTGAGGTTGAACTTTCGACTCCATGTAAAACAGTTGGAGAGAAACCATGATAAGTCCCGGGAGACCCATTGAGCCTTTCTTCCCATTATCCTACTTGATTCTTTGCAGCTTCTCAGTTCTTTAAATACAGCCTTGAGCTATTTAATGCTGGTGGCATGAAGAAAAATAGGAAGGGACAAGAGGAGGGGGAAGAAAATAAAAAATAAGGAGAAAAAAAAGAGGAAGAACAATTTGTAATTTCAGACATCAAAAATGGAGAAACAAAGACAACGAGACTGAAAGTTGTCCTTAAGCTGGGCCAGGACATCGTGCCTTGCCAAAGGGCTAGATCTACACAAATACTGGTTCATGAGGTTCTGGCTCTTCTGTGTGTACGAAACAGCAAGGAAGGAGCTTGAGATCCAAAAAGACTTACTTGTGGGCTAAACCAAAGGGCAATATCCTAATTCTCCTCTTGGACCCACACACTACGTCTCTAGTGTTCATTTTGGTTTGGACAACTACAGAATTGCCTCTCATAGGAAATTCTGGAGGCCCTATTGCTTAGAGAGAGATTACAACTTGAGTAGACAATAAAGAGATTGTGGGAAACATCACTACCTTGGCAGGGACATGGGCTGCACGGTCTGATAACTCATAATTCTCCACCATTTGGAGAAGATCTGCCTTTACCAAGGGGGAGCAAGGCAGCAAGATGCATGACCGCAAGCTAGAAATGCGTCTCGATTTCATAAACGGCTCCATTCTGCTTTAATAGCACTTTGTAACAACAAGGTTAACTCGCAGTCATTAGCCCATTCAAGACAATGACTTGTCTTTGCTTGCAATGTCAGCCCCATCTCCTTCACCTCCACATGATGAAAAAGACTATGTCTCTTGTTGTGGTGCACGGGAAGGACCTTGGGAACACCAGCCACAAACACCACCAAGGCAAGTTCTTGCCATGACCTTGGGTCATGAATAACTCTGGGCCTCCAGGAGAACTTCTTAAATGAATGTAAAAGCCCACATGGTCTTTGCCTGGCTGATGCCACCATGAAATCAGAAGGTCCTGCTCTCTTGGGCTGCAGCTCTATGCTCTTCCGAAAGTGCAAATGAACCTCAGTGCAGAGGATATAGTCTCGTATTTCTACATCTGCTCAGCTGGCCAACATGAAAAAGGTCCTCCTTGGAAATCAAAGGCAGATGTCATTTGTTATTTCAGTCAAGCTTGGGATTTTGTCCTTATATCAAAGTAGCTGGGAGGGGAAGATGTTCTGCCTGAGGTAGGATTTGTAAGAACACAAATGTTAATGAAATTAAGGCAAATACTTAAAAGAAGTTATCCCTTCCGCAAAAGAAACTGAAGAAAGAATAATGCTGGATCAGAAAATCTTAATGAAAGTATCTTGCTGTCATTGAATTAATTTTTTACATTTTATTCAGAGTCCAATGTTTGCTTGGAGTTTTTATTGGAAACCTTAAGAAGGTGGGGGTTTTTCTTCCTTTTTTTTAACAGGAAAGGATTAAATACTTTCATTTGAATAATATTTAGTATTAGTCCTATTCTGACATGTATTCCATGTCATTTCAACAAGAATGGCTGTTAATGTGAATCATAGAATTATTAGGGATTGGAAGGAATCATCTAGTCCTGCCACAGCAGGATCACCTAGACCAAGTGGCACAGGAACAGATCCAGACAGGTCTTGAATGTCTCCAGAGAAGGAGACTCCACAACCCCCCTGGGCAGCCTGTTCCAATGCTCAGGTACCCTCATTGTGAAGAAGTTCCTTCTGGCGTTTATATGGAACCTCCTCTGTTCCAACTTGCTCCCATTGCCCCTTGTCCTAGCACTAGATGACCTTGAGAAGAACCTGGCTCCATCCTCCTGACACTCAC
>VZRI01013646.1:0-44724 GCA_013397515.1 Upupa epops | reverse complement strand
TGGCCACAAGAGCATGTTGCTGGCTCAGAGTCATCTTGCTGTAGGTGCACTTCATATTTTAGCAAACTAACCATTAAAATATTATGTTTTCACATTCTCACAACCAAATGTCCTCAGTCCTTGAAACAAAACATTTCTGTACTATCAAAATTATACACATCCATTATTTGGATTTTACATTTTTTCTTTTCATCTGCCTGGGCAGAAGGTATTGACTGGTTGCTTGCTTTTTTTCTTCATTTACTTGGACAAAAGGTTTACATTTTCAGAATTTTCCTAGAAATGGGAAAGTCAAAATGTTTTTCTCCAGTTTTATGACAGTATTCCAGTACTGATTTTTCCCCACTGCATTACACACTTTGCAAGGTGTCATTCAAAGGAAATTCAGACTGGATTAGTCCATTCAGGGACTGCGTTCCTTGGCTAGAAAAAGTGTAGAATGCTCTGGGAAAGATCAGGTCATGCTTTTACATAAAAAATCAGCTTGAGGTTCTTTTGAGTCTTGATCAGTTGGTCAACAAAGGGAACTCTAGGACACCCAAAATCTCTCATTCTCAAGTCTGGCCTTTTAGCTGTAACTAGAACAGATATTTCTCTTAGGAAGGACCCAGATAAGTGTTTAGCACTCTGCAGTGTGATGGCCCTTATACTTACACTTACTCAAGAACAAATGAAAGCAAGTTTCTAAACACATTGGCCAAGGTAGTTAATGATCACATATGATAAACATGTAGTTTTTACCTTGAAAATGAAGCTGGGCACAACGGAGCTACACAGCAAAAAAGAGACATCGTGTTTTAGGAGAAGTTGCATTTCTATAACCTGAGAACAGGCAAAAAAAATTAGAAGAAAAGCAGAAAATAAAGTCATTTGTGCATGGAAAATTGTTCGTGATTAGGAATCTTTCCAGAGTAGGTGGAAGAATAGCTTTAACCACTTCCTTAGTAGAAGGCATCAAACCTCTTTTGTATGCAAACATAGATGGTTATTATTTAGCACTGATATTAGAGCCAAGGAATGAGCCTGATGTGGGTCAGAGTTCATGGAAATCTTTGTGTTAGAAGCCTCCACCTGTAAGTTCAAGGTGAGTGCAACCCAGAGACTAAACTGGACTTTAGCACTTGTCTACCCCAAGACAATTACAGTGGCTAAAAAGTGAGTGCCACCCCCAAAAAGGGTCCTATGTGTTGATAACATTAGAAATATCAACAGGTAAAGATGCATTTTGGAAAGTTAGTTCAAGTGGGCCTGTTCCCTATTTGCTGGTCCCTGGACTTACGCAGATCTGGACAACACAAATTAGTGGACATGAAGATTCTTCCTTGCTGAGAAAATCCCAAGGATACCTGAACAGCAGTAGAAGACTCTCATGAAAGGAAATCTTTTCTCCATCTTGATTTTTAAACTTAGCTTATCCTAGCATTTCTTTGCTTGAAATCACTTCTGTGAAAGAAAACAGTAAAATCTTAGTTAAATTTTAGTCAAAGTTAGATTAGTTATACGGTAGTCAAAATTTGAGTTCATCACCATTTGAAGCCACCCAGTTCTACATTTTTCTCCTTAACCTAGGTATACGTTTGTATTACTCTGCCTCCCATTAACATCACATTATTTAAGTTTGAGGAAAAAAAAATCCAAGAAAAAAGACTTTGGCTTAGCCTGTCTTAGCTTGGCTTGGCTTTCTTCCTTTTCTCGTGGAGAATGTTTATTTCTGTGCAAATTTCTGACTGAATTTCTGGAAGAAACCTGAAAATGATGGATGAGCAATTTCCTCAAGGTAATTTTATATTGTAAGATGAGTGAAAGCTAATCGTTACCAAACCTTGAGGCATGCAGGAGAAAGAGGATGGAACCAGGACTGGTTACAGGCACGGTGAGGAGATGAAAGTTGCACAGAGGTTCTGCCTCTCTTCCTGACATGACTTAAAATCTTGTCTGAAGTTCACTGCTGTAGAGTTGACTCTACAAGATGCAGCCAGGCAGTGAGGACTTCTTGCTATTGCCATGGCATGATCTAAACATGAACCAGATGTCTCAGTTTCTCTAGATTGAAGTCAGCAGTTCATGGGCTCCAAAGTGTAGCCAACCTTCTTGATAGCATCCCAGCACAGCTCAGGTGGTGGCCCAGGGTAAGAAGTCATAGCCGGGAAGGTGGTCTTTATTCATCATTTTTATCCAGTGCACGAAAAGGAATTGATGCAGGAGCAAGAAGAGGCTGATGCTCACACATTCCCATTTTCCCAGGAACATCTACTGTTTTCACTTGGAATCAGAACAAAACCAACTACTTTTGAAACCGCCTGGATGAGGGAATTTTTCACTCCAAAAACATAGTTCAAGAAATTCTTTGGTTATTTTATGGGTTTTTAATAGTATTTTATTATGTGTATATTATCTATTCCTATGTTATGGCAGGTACTCCTGGCATGCCATAATGACCCAAAATTGTTTCAATATTCTATTTTTATTTTCTTTTCAAAATCATTACGAGCAGCTGCTACTTAGCAGTGAGTGAAATACCTTATCTTCTCTTCCAGATCAAAGCATCTCCTGTTTGTATTGTAATTAAGGTGTTTCATTACTTATTAATTACAACACAAACAGGAGACGCTTTGATCTAGAAAGGAAGATAAGGCATTTCAGTCAGTGCTAAATAGCATTTGCCTCAAATGATTTGAAAGGGCAAACAAAAGAAAATAAGAGAATACTTCCATGACGATATTATGACACGCTGATCATCTCTTCGCCTAACGAATCCTTTCCCGCTGACACATCATGGAAAATTGTACAAAGGATCATCGCAGAACGAAGATAATGCAAGTGAAACGAATCTCCAGCAATCTAAAAGGCTACTCAGGAGGGTGGGTTCTTTCAAATGTCTTTTCTGAAATTCATCTCCTTACGCTGATGTTCTTTCTTCGGGATCTTTCACTGAGATCTCTATGCTTCCATGAAAATGGTTCTGGAGTTTGGGGGAGGTTGGGACTCAGCTCTGTCCAAAAAATACTGTTCTCAGTTAAAAATTATTTTGGCAGATGTTTTCTAACCATCTCTCACAGCCAGGCCTGGGGCTGGCTGCCTGTAATATCGTGCTGTGAGGGGCTTGTGCGGTAAGTCAGCTGTCTCCAGGACAGATTCCTCCTGCTTTAATCTTCTTGAGTGGAAGAACTTGCCCAAAAAGCCATGACAGCAGTGTACCCCTACACACCAGACACCCTCATTAGAAGACTGAAGTATTACAGGGTTGTTTGGGTTTTTGTTATTTTGCTTCTGTGCTGGCCAAATAAAGAAAAGGGGGGGAAACTAAAGGTTAACTGAGTCCAGATGCTTAAAACAATTAAAATAGAGGTGGGAGCAGAGGCCAAAGTCCGTAGTGGGATAAGAACAGGCTACATACTGTTTAGATAAGTTGGATGCTCTGGGGTGGGCAGGTCCTGAAGTACTCAAGAGCCAAGCCAGGGCTGTCTCTGACCTATTAGTGATTATCTAGTACGACTCATGCCCTTAATATAAAGTGTGAGTACATCTCTATTTGTTGGGCTGGGCTTTTTAAATATCTCTTTAATCTTCCAGCCTACATGTGCCTAATGTGCCCATCACCATGGAATCTAGGCGCCAATGCATCTATTTCTCCTACATTTGCCAGGAGCATCCAAGCTCATAAGATGCTCAAGGACCTCCCAGATGGCTGAGGATGCACAGTCATGCTTCACAGGCTTTTCTTCTTTGGCCTCAGCCTAGAAGGACAGGGAAATACAGTACAATGTTGTTGTTTTGCCCTTAACTTCTTTATTCTGGAGACTGGGATCCTACATGCTCCAGCTGGGGTCCACCAAGGACACAAATCTGCACAAGCACGTGAGAATTCAAGAAGATGTGGGAAAGGTTGTCATAAACTCTGCCTTTAAAAAGGTGGTTGAAAGGGGCAGGGAAGAAAACTCTGATTGTAGAATTGTCACCTTAACTTCAACATCAACAGAGATGGTGGAGTAGCTGATTGAACCTACGTTGTTCAAACCTAGAGGATAAGGAAGTGATAAGGAATAGATTTCCTAAGAACAGATCACGTCAAACCTGTCTAATTTCCCCATCTGGAAGGTTACCAAGACTTGTAGATAAAGCGGAAGCAATAGCAGCAATATCCTGACTTGAATTGAGTATTGTGGATCCCTCCCAAGCAGTGGTTTCACAAGACACTAAAGGAAAGAATTACCTAAATGGCATTTCCACAGCTCACAGCACATACCATTGAAATATCACACTCAGAGAATTGTTATCAGTGTAATTAAACAGTAGGACGCAGACCACAGACCACCACATCCATATTCCGGTGCCCACTTGAGGGTATCTACCTGTCTGCTAAGTGCACAATTACTCAGAGAGGGACTAATCATCACAATCTAATGAGCAACATGGTAGGGGACTAATCATCACAATCTAATGAGCAACATGGTAGGGATGGTAGGGTGTCTACAGCAATGCAAGAGGGGTGACACGTGGCTCTTCACTGAAAAAACTGACCTGGGATGCCCTTGGTTGCTCACACAACCATGTGGTGCTCTTATAGCTACAGTGGGATATTCCACCTTGCCTCCAACAGATGTTCCAGAAGGGCTCAAAGCTCTGGCAGGTCTGACGTCAGTTCCATGCAGGTGCCTCACACACATTAGGGCATCTCAGCTAGCACGACACACCTGTGTACAGATTACCAGCAGAGGACAAGGTCCCCATTTATTCAAAGAACCCTTATGACCTGGCTCATGTAACAGTGCCTGTGCACCACTCCTAGATTTCGCTAGTTTCCATAATAATCCCACATGTAGGGTAGGATCCTGTTGTCCAAGCATAGATAAAGAAAACCTTTTAGTGTGTTTTAGTGTGTTGTAGCTTATCTGAGAAATCTGCATGGCAGATACAACACTACTTACTTTTTCTAGAAAAGCAGCTGGAGGCAAGATGTCTTGTGATGCCTCATGTGACTCTGGATGTCTCTGTGGGCAAGTGAACCTGACAGTTGCTGGGAAGGTCAGAAAGCAGCCCAGGTGAATTTAGATACCCAACCAGCACTCCATAGTGACTTGCAGGCTGGATTAGATGTAGGTAGATCCACGCACCATTTTCAGACAGCGGTAGAGCATAAGAAGGTTTGCATACAAGTAGCCCCATTCACCTCTCAAACTAAATTGTCTCATGGATTAAAGTATTTTCTTTCCTCACATTCTGCTCTAGGTGCAATTGAGGATCATTAGAGTAACCAGTCGGCTCCCGTAGCTCCTATCTAGCTGGGACCTGTGTCACAGGTATTTCAGTTCTCTTCCAAAAATATCCTGGTATCTCATCTTCCTTTTGAACTGTCACCTACTAAAAGTTCACTCTACCACATTTTCTTTGAGGGCCTGGTGTCCTCCCCGCTGAGAGTGTGCTTCACCCAACGGAGACACGCTTTCAGGTTCATTGCCTCAGCGCTGTTTGTGCAACCACTTGGCAGAGTTTCTAATCATTTGTAATTTTTTATCTCACTGTTTGGATATGGAGAATAGCTCAAAGGCACTGTTTATTAAATTTCTCCACCCTTGGCCATGGAGAATGCGTCCTTTTACTGCATCCACAAGCAACAATTGCGGGTCTTTGGTCTGTCAGTATCCTGGATATGGAGATAGGGTGAAACCTAGGAGAAGATGAAAATTTACATTCCCCTAGGGATTGAGCAAGGGTTTGCCTTGCCTAGACATGGGGCTTGTACTGCATCCAGCTTCTCCATGGCTGGAGTATTGCTTTCACATTTTTCTCATGTCCATTGCACCTTTCGCTGTCTCTCCCTCTTGCACTCACAGGCTGCCAAGCTGGAAACTATAAGAGAAAGGAAAGAAAATTTGCATCATTCTTCTCACCTCTGGCACAAGAACGTTTTCTGGTGCTACCTCTCATTTGTCTGAAACCTTAGCATGGAGCGGGACTGCGAGCTGGAAGCACCACCGCAGAGAAACCTTCCTTGCAAATGCCTCCTTTGATTCTGGCCCTGCCACTTAGCCTCTTTCTACCTCCATTTCCCATCTGCTGATGGGGCAAACGGAACCCAAGTCACGAGGAAAGTTCATGAAAAAAAGAGTGAGCAGCTCCAACGCTACAAGCCAAGAGCTCGGTATTTCAGAGAGAAGTGTTTTTCAGCACAGTTCTGCAGTACCTCTGGAAAGTCGCCGTTCAACGCTCTGCAAATGCTTTTTTGATTTCGCACGAGCAGTCTGAAAGCTCTTTACAGAAAGTTGTAGCAGTAGCCACTGTATGGACAAAACTTGTTGCTTTCTGACCACTGGACAAGAGCAGCAAACAGGATTTGAAAACGGAATTGTGTTACAAAGCCAGAGTTGTGCGTGGATTTGGAAAAGGGGAGCTGCCAGTCCCTTAGTCTCTGCACATTTTGAATATTTACCCCTATCTGCTCCTTTCCCTCAATGTTTCTCCCCCTAGAAATGTTTGGTTCAAGCCCGTGACATGTTTTCTAGGCTCCTGAACCCTGTGCAAGGTGTGTGATGCAGAAGATCAGGTTATAGGGTTGTCTCACCAATCACTAATCCCAGAGACATTTACCCATGCTGTCCATGGGTTTTGGTTGGGTTTTTTTTTTTGCTTTGGAGACATGCAGTTCCTGGAACAAAATTATTTTGGGGAATGTTTCTCCTGTCTTTCAGCTTTCACCAGCTTCACATTGACTGTGACCGAAACGTCCCCTTCTTATCTCGGACACCAAAGATGAAAGCAGAGCCCAAGGTGTTCTCCAGGGAAGCAACAAGGGAATGCAATGTTTATATTGCTTTAGCATTTGACAATTCTCTAACAGTCTCTTCTGGACCTAATACCTAGAAAAAATATTTACTTGTCCTGCCTTTTTTTGTCTGAATCAGCAGAAGCAGGGTTAAAAAAAGACAGGACTCTATGCACACCGACTTGGCACAGACATCCAAGGGCCTTGAGGCTAAAACAAAACAAACCCCCAAAAAAGAGAAAAACAAGTTTTGTTTCCAAATAAACAAGTTTCCTCTCCCCTCAGGTATGGGGCTCACTCAATTAAATTAGACTCATCTGCCAAGGCCTGTGCACCATGTGGATTCGGTTAATGTCTCTGCAAGAATTTGTGTGATGCTCCAGGCCCCAAGAAAGGCAAAGACTGACCCCACCCCTCCCCTCCAATGCCCTTCTCCATGCCGTCTGCAGCTTCCCCTGTGCTGCTGGGTTGGGATTTGCTGTTGTTGTTGTTCTGTTGGTCTGTTGGCTTTTTGTAAGCCAAGCCTGGCCCAGCCCCACTCAAGCTCTGCATCTGGAGCTGGGATTAATTTTTAATTGCTCACAATTTGGTACAACGTGTCTGTGTTTGCACAAAAGCTTGCTTGGTGAAAAGGAGGGGAATGCGGGGTGGTGGCTGTCAAAGAGCAGCTCTTGTTAATGGGAACTTTGTTGAACCCATACTGTGACCAGCTTATACCATGGATGGTGTCTACATTACCCCCTTGGTGCATGCAGTTTGGCTGCAGTCTCCCTGCTTCATCACTGCACTCATTTAATCACAGACTGGTATGGATTGGAAAGGACTGCAGAGATCATCCCATTTCAAACACCTGCAATGGGCAGGGACACCTCTCACCAGACCAGGGTGCCCAGAGCCCCATCCAACCTGGCCTTCAACACTTCCAGGGATGATGGAGCAGCCACTACCTCCCTGAGCAACCTGCTCCACTGTCACAGCACCCTCATAGGGAGGGATTTCTTCCTAAGATCCTAAGATCTTCTTTTAGCCTGAAACCATCCCCCTTGTCCTATCATTAGAGGCCCTCAAAAAATTTTAGTTTGATAAAGAATTGTCTTTGTTTTGATTCCTAGGTGATTTTTGACTTCACTGTCCTCCACAGAAATCCTGTCCTGAGACAAGATACCAATAATAAAGGGCCAAGCCTTTTGGTTTTTGGGGCCAATACTTTCCCACTGAGGTCCATCTAACTTCAGATTATCAGTTCAAAATTCTAAAGGTCTGGGGACATTTTATATCTGAGACTCTCAGTGAGAGAAAAATACACTTGTATTATCCACCAAAGGAACAAATACAACTGGTATTTGGGGTCTGTCTCAAACCAGTGGAGCTTGTACTAGGTGAACCTCACAAACTTCCCTGGAGCTGAAGCAGATTGTAGGATGTTTGTGCATCTTGTCCTTGAGTAGTTGTGTAAAACAGCCAGTACAGGACTCTGGCTTTCACTTGCTACAAATTGCCTCTTCACAGCTCATTGCTCCCGTGTTGTCATAGAGAGGAAAATACTGTCTAGAACTACTGAGTGAAGATACTCTCTATGACAGTGGGGCAGGTCCATATTCATTAGGCTGCTGTTTCAGCATCTCTAAAGTCCTGGAGTAACAACTCCAGAGTTTTTATCTCTGTCACATTGTTTTGAAAGCTTTCTGATAATTTTTCTTAATAAAATTATGCCAATAAAATCTCACTCCTCATAACTTCTTCCAGATGGTCTGGTTTTGCTTCTAGTGGGGAAATGGAGAGGAACCTTTAGGTTGGAAAAGATCATTGAGTGCAACCATTAAACCAGCACTGCCAAGTCTTCCACCAAATCAACTCAAAAATACCAGAAGCTACAAATTTTGCAAAAAAATTAGTAGCTAAGTAGTAAAGACCAAAAATAAATTAGTGAACCCTCAAAGGGAAAATTCAGGACCTTTTCTAGCCATAGTTATCAGCATGGACCGGCCAGCAGATCATTATGACGTGAGCAGGAATCCATCCTCAGAGAACATCCCCTTTCCTTCCTATGTCTAGTTTCTGTCTATGGTTTCAGTAGAAAAGAGAGCACCAGGCTACACAAGTGCAAACCTCCAAGCTCTGGAAATACCTGCAAACCTTCATTGTTTCTGCCATGTGCCCGCAGTCAGGTAGGATGAACCATTGCCTTAGTCCATTTTGTATTTGGGAAGGAACCCAGGCCTTGCACATTTGACCTTTCCTCTGTTTTTATTGTCTTCTTGCTAGGGAAACCCCTGTTGACATTAATAATATCTGCAGGTGAAGGGTAGGTTATAGCTGAGTAAGGACCTTTAGGCTGGGTTCAGGATGAGTAAGTGGAAAATCCCTGAATTTAAGACTGTCTGTGTGATCTGTTCATCTTTCAGGAGAGGAGTTCCTGCCAGCTCAATTTTCCTGGTTGTATAATGGAGAGGCAAGACAATTCCAGCTCCCTGCAGCAAGATAATTAATAATGGAAAGGTGCTCTGACTATTGCAATCACCGCAGATGATTCAAAACACTTTATAGATCTTAACTAATTAATAGACACAAGCTGCCCACCTAATAGGGCAGTTCGTTGCATCTGTGAGGAGGCTGAAGTTGGGAGATGAGCAAACATGTCCTCAGCTGGACAGCTGCACTCCAGAGAGGGAGATGGAATACCACCAGTTTCACTGAAGTCTGTGCTGCAATGCTATGGCAGGTACCACAGCTGAGAGATGAAGGATCTGGATCAGATATTTTGATTTTGAACATTTTCTTCCTTAAGCTGGAAAATCTTTGTGAAGCAACTGTGTCTTTCTCTTTTCTTCTAACAGTCACCCATCACATAAGAGAACCCAGATGGCTCAGTACTGGCAACTAATCGATAAAGTATAATAAATGGGCCATTCCTGCTAAAGTATCATAGAATCATTAAGGTTGGAATAGATCTTCAAGATCATCAGGTCCAGCTGTCTACCCTACAACCCGTAACCACTAAACATCTTCTGAAACATCATGTCTACCCAGTTTTTTAACACCTTCAGGAATGGTGCCTCCACTCCCTCCCTGGGCAGCCTGTTCCAAGGCCTCACAACTCTTGTGAAGAAGTTTATCCTAACATCCAATCTGAACCTCCCCTGGCACGACTTGCAAGTGTTCTGTTTTTCAGGGCTCTTTGCAGAAGTGGGAAGGGATTTCAATGCTGATAGGGACCAAGACACAAGCCGAGGCAGAGAAGGTGAAGTAAGAGGTGTCCCAAAGATGTGGTAGGATATGCAGATAGCAAATAACATGGAGAAAAGGGTGGAAAACAAGGCAAGTTCAAGGCACCGACTAGGGAAGGAGCCCAGGGAGGCGGAGGAGGTGTGGGATTGTGTTGAAAGGGGTGTGGATGAACAGGGTGTGGTAGGCAAAGTGATTCCAGAAGCCACATAGAGTTTGGCAATCAGTGGGTGAGAAAGGGCAGGACAAATTGTGACAGGGTCATTTGTCCTGTCAATCCAAGACGTCACAGTGGGGAGAGCAGAGGAGAATACAGTAGGACAGCAACACTATGACACTCGTATCCCACACCTCACTGAAGGAATCAGATGGAGAATGCAAAATTGGAAACTGGGCTGAGATTCTGAACTGAGAAACAGGTTGTCAAGGCAAAGAGGACACAGAAATCCAAAAAAGTCTTTTTCCTAATGCTGGGACAACCTGTTTCTTTCAGGGAATACTTCACTTGACACAAAATAATGTGAATTTGTCTCCAGAGGTCCCTTCCAACACCAACCATTCTATTATGCTATTTATTACCAAATCACAGAATTATTGAAGCTGGAAAAGGCCTCTAAGATCATCCAGCCCAGCCTAGAACATAACATCACCATAATCAGCCAGACCATGGCACTAAGTTCCACATCCATTCTGTCCTTAAACACCTACAGGGATGGTGACTCCATCATCTCCCTGGGCAGTCCATTGCAGTGTCTGATCACTCTTTCTGTGAGGAAAGGCTTCCTAATAGTCAACCTAGCCCTTCCCTGGTGCAGCTTCAGGCCCTGCCCTCTCATTCTATCACTAGTTACCTGTGAGAATTCTATTAAATTCAGGTCAATTTTTTTTAGCTGCTTTTGGTAAAGTTTTGGTAAAAAATAAACATTTTTTAAAGTCAGAGGAATAAAAACTAAGACTTGATGAAAAGGTTTGACTTAACCTATCTGAAATTTTCTCCACCTCCTGAAATTCAGTGATGGGAAAACATTTATAGACAAAACCCAATACAATTCATCTGAAACAGAATCCTGGGTATTTTTATGGTTGAGGAACTTTTCTTCCTTGTGTTTTGTTAAAATCTGTCCTCCTGTTTGCTTAGCTCCCAAATCAATGGTCCCACTGTGATGGCCAGAGATATGCTCAGCCTCTTTTATTTTATTTATTTCAAGTTTCATCTTGCCTAAATTATGGTTATTATGGCCCCTCTAAAGTGACCATCCTGCTTCAGATTATCTTTAAAATAGAAGGCACTGACTCCACCAGTAGCTCAGCACCTCAAAGCAATGGGCTTCCTAAACAATGTCAGACTTGGTCAACTTAACTGCAACCTCTACAAAAGCAGGTTCCTTCAAAGCCTACTTCTTCACACTAACCCCATGAACAAAGAAAGGAGGTGAGGTTTTATCTAGAGCACTACCAATGGCTCAGATCTAGAGACTGAGTAAGACTGGACAATCGGAAGGAGATATTAGGGATTTATGTTACTTGGAAATCCCTGAAATATATTAAAGGCAATAAGGCAGTTTAAGAAACTCTAAATTTCCTGCTGTGTTGCCCGAAAAAGAACAAAACAAGGCATATTTTATGTGCAAGGGAATGATATGCCCTGTGACCAGGACTGCTGGGTGCAACTGCAGGGCTCAGTGGAGATAAATGAGTTATAGAGCCCTACAACCCAAAGAAGGGCAAGAAAACCATGTGACTCAGAACTAGACAGAGAAAGGACACTAAGGCTGGGTGTATTCTACAAAGCCAAACAGCCTGAGTATTCCTGTTTCTATTCACAAGAACAAACCTGGTGAAAAATCCTAGAGGCTCAATAGACTCCATTATCAACACCTAATAGGTTACCTGGGATCTGGTCTGAACAACCCCAACACATACAGTTGGTGACTCCAGCCCCAACCTTCTGTGATCTATGAGGTTCACCTTTACACAGATTTATATACTGGGGAAAAAAAGAGAGAAAGACCTTCATACCTTCACAACTCACAGAATCACTGAGGCTGGAAAAGACCTCTGAGATCACCAAGTTCAGACTATGACCTAACTCACCACATCAGCTAGACCATGGCACTAAGACTCTCTCTGTCTGAAGAGAAGCTGGTGGTTGCAGACCTTCCTATAGTCAGAGGAGTTTAGACAATGAATGACTGACTGAGGGTCTTCTTGTTGTCTTCAGTTCAAAACACTCACCTGGAAAAGGCTTTGTTTTGGGTCATCTCCAAAGCCATCTCAAACACAACCTCCACAAAACCAACCACTGAGGAGGACCTAGTTTTGAGGGACCCCTAGGGAGAGTTGTCTTCTCCTGTGGAGAAGGATCATTACATATAATTTCTTCCATGGTAGCTCTGTTAGTATCTGAGGAAGCCTTGGATTTTGGAGATTGGCTCCACAGGAGCCAGGGACCTGACTCGGCTGCTGTGTGCTCCCTGAGGTTAAATCTTGTCTGTGGGAGGTCAATTAATTCAGAGGGCTCCCTGGCAAAGCCATACTAGGGCAACTTCATTTAACAATGCAAATGTTTCCCAGGGTCTTTATCGCACACCTGGACAGCCTCGGTCTTAGGGTCACACCAAGTGGCATGTTTCTGCTCACGGCCCATCCCTGGGTGTGCTAAGTCTATGCTGACTGGTACTTTGGCTCGCTTCTGCAGGTTATTATAAGACTTTACATGGAGAAGATGTGTATGGTATAAGGAGTTGCTCTTTGACTCCGGAGTAGGTAGAAGAAACAGTCTCTGCCATAGGTGGGCATTCACCATCAGCTTTTGACATGAAAAATTTCAGAACATTAGGCAAGCAATGACACATGTCCAGGCCAGTGCCTTGGAGGTCTGGACCGCTCCATCCTTCACAACGGCATGGAAAGCCAAGGTTGCCTCTTCTCCCACTCCCCTTTCTTTCCTTGTGTGCCCATGAGCTACATCTGAAGGCTTCCTCTAAGCATGAAGGCATTGCATCTTAATGAAAAAACAGAGAGATGATAGTAGGAGCCCTAAAAACTTGGGGGATAGGGAAGGGCTGTGCAGGCATCCAGACAGGCTGAGCCTGTGGGGGCAGGTACTGTCCGCCCTGCCCTATGAGGGCTGCCAGGTATGGGTGCAGACAGGCCTTGAGGGAGTGGTGGTCAGAAGAGGCAAATCAAGCGTTGGGAAGTTTTAACAAGGCAAGGTTTATAAGGAGGGTGTGAGTATGTGCACGCACATCTACATTGACTGACCTAATAAAAGATGCATCACCTCTGTCTGCAGACCTGGCTTCACCTGCCATCATTGTGATGGCTACCACAACAGTATTAATCATAGAACAGCTCAAGTCGGAAAGGACTTCAGAGATCACTCAGTTCCAACTCAATGCCATGGGCAGGGACCCCTCTCACCAGACTGGGTTGCCAAGACCCCAATCCAACCTGGTCTCAAACACTGCCAGGGATGGAGCAGCCACAGCCTCCTTGGACAGCCTGTTTCAGTGCCTCAGCACCCTCACAGGGAGGAATCTCTTCCTCAGATCTCATCTAAATCTCCTCTCTTCTAGCTTGAAACCATCTCCCTTGTCCTATCAATACAGACCCTCATAAACAGTCCCTCTCCATCTTTTCTGTGGCCCCTTCAGGTATTGGAAGCTGCTATTAGGTCCCCCTGGAGCCTTCTCCAGGCTGAACACCTCAAATTCTCATCAGGTTGTCTTCACAGGAGAGGGGCTCCAGCCCTCTGATCATTGGAAAGGAAAATAAGGCAATGAATACAGAATATCACAAAAAACAGACTGGCTATTCCACAGGGAATAGCTTACAGTGTCCACTTCTAATCTGATTCATACATTACAGAGCAGAGAGGGGAACATGTTCTCATCACTTAAGTCATTGGGGTGACCAAAGGTCTGAATAACTTTAGGTGAAGGTAAGGTGAGCGCTTAGAACGAAAACCCTGCCTGGGAAAAGGTGGAGTGGAACAGAAGGCTGGACAAAGTTGTACTAGAGAAGGTGAATGAGGAATGAATGTCAACATCATCTCAGGTCACATCACTCAGCTCTTCTGTGAGCAACTTTAAAACAAAAGGAATTGCTTTTTATCACAGTGCATGAGTATAGCTGGGAGCTCATTGTCCCAGAAGAATGTATGGGTTCAGAAAGAGATCAGAGGAACTGCCGGAGGGCCGATCCATCATGGGTTGTGAAAACACCAGGGTGAAAAACATTCCAACTGTGCCCTGGCTCCCATTCTTGCAGCTTTCTCAGCTTAAATTCAGCCCAAATGAAATCACGAGCAACAGCTACAGATCCCTAGTATCATTCTCTTCTCAGTTCAATTGTCCACATATGCTCTTAGTGACTTTGTAGACATTCTGGGGTTTCTGAGACAGCTGCAAGGGGTTGGCAAACAAAGGACCAACTGCTCTCCTGCAGTGACAGCTGGAGGCAAATGGTCCATGCTGCTCTGACCACATTTGTGTGGTTGGCTGAGTCACACCCTCCGCTGACCACAGTGACTAGACCACCACCAACTGTGATGGGAGTTCAGGTCCATAGCACATAAAAAACACTTATATGCAGATACTTACATGAAGGAGTCTGCTGAACCCCATCAGATAACTCACACCAGGCAAGATGAGTCTTGATCTTAAAGCTGTGGAAGTTACAGCAAAGGAAGTGTTGAGAGGAGCTGAAGCAGCATTTTAGTGCACTTAGGCTGAGATTTGTAGTGAGGTCTGGATACTGAGAATGTCCTCAGCTACATCCACACAGGTCTTATGAGGAGAGGCTGAAGGAGCTGTTGCTGCTCAGCCTTAAGAAGGGGAGCCTGAGGGGAGACCTCATTGCTCTCTACAACTACCTGAAAGGAGATTGTAGTGAGGTGGGTGCTTGGCCTCTTCTCCCCAGTGACTAGCCATGGGTCAAGAGAAAATGGGGTCAAATTTTGCCAGGGGAGGTTCATATTGGATATTAGGAAAAAAATCTTCCCAGAAAGAGTGGTGAGGCCTTGGAACAGGCTGCCCAGGGAGGGCATGGAGGCACTGTCCCTAAAACTGTTCAAAAAATGGGTAGATATGATGTTTCGGGAAATGGTTTAGCAGTTTGGGATGGAAGGATGGTTGAACTTGATGATCTTGAAGGTCTTTTCCAGCCTTGATGATTCTATGATCCATCTTTCAGAAGATCTTGGGCAAATTCTTTACTAAGTCTGTGGATCCCAGTGCCTCTCCAGCAGCAAGGAGGAGACAAGAGATGATGAAGTAACCTGACTGGTTGATGAGAGGAAGGCTGTGGATGTAGTTATCTGGATTTCAGTAAAGCAAGGCTAAGTGTCGGGTTCTGCATTTTGGTTAGAACAACCCCAGGCAGAACTCTAGGCTGGGAATGGAGATCTTGGAGAGTACTCAGGNAATGGTAAAGGGCCGGAAGGTAAGCCCTACAAGGAGAGGCTGATGAAGCTGGGTCTGTTTAGCCTGGAGAAGAGGAGGCTCAGGGGTGACCTTATCGCTGTCTTTAACTACCTAAAAAAGGGTTATGGTCAGGCAAGGGTCGGTCTTTTCTCCCTGGACACTGGAGACAGAACAAGGGGTCACAGTCTTAAGCTCCATCAGGGGAGGTTTAGACTTGACATTAGGAGAAGGTTTTTCACTGAAAGAGTGATCCGGTTTTGGAACGGGCTGCCTACGGAGGTGGTCAAGTCACCCACTCTGGAGGTTAAGCTGGATGAGGTGCTGAGTGGCATGATCTAGATGTTAGGTTTACTTGGTTGGTTTTAGGTTGGACGGGATGATCTTTAAGGTCTTTTCCAGCCTCATCATTACTGTGATACTGTGAAAGGGAAGAGGAAAATTCTTAGGGGAAGCTAAAGAGATGAACTTTTATCAGTGTTAAGCTGATGCATGACTAGATATGCCTGACCCCCAACCCAGGAGACACAGACATGCATTCTACATGGAGAAGAACAAAAGTGGAGAAAAACTACATAAGGAACCCAGGGAGAATAAATTCAACTAGACAAAAGACTTGCATGAGCATAACTACACTGCTTGCTTCTGTGAGTCCCCTTTAACAGCTTTATTGAAGCTTTTCCTTTGTACACAGGACATAACCTCTCAAACAACTGCAGGAATGAGACTGCTGTTGAATACCAGCCTTGACCACCAGCTACACCCATCAAGAGGGAGCATCGACCCCTGAATTCGCTGAAGTTCAAAAGACATATCAATATAGTGCTGAAGGACATGTTTTGGTGGTGATCTGGCAGTTGTGTGTCAGTGGTTGGTCTTGATGATCTTCAAGGCCTTTTCAAACCAGAACGATTCTGTGATTGTGTGAGCTGAGTCCTGGAAGCCTGCAAAGGAGCTTCACATTTGGAAATACCACTCAATGTGAGAAGCTTGCAGGGCTAGGTGACCACTGGGAAGCCCTATGCTCATTCTACAGCAGTTTTTATTTCTTTTTTCCTTTCTGAAGTGGACCATGGTTCCTGCCTCTTTCCAGCAGAAGAATTCAAGAGCAATTCCCCCTGGAGAAACTGCAGGAGGGAATTTCAAGTAGGCAGAATGTTAATTACCCAGCTTGGAATTTCTCTAGGCCACTCACTTAACATGCAAGACAAGGAGAACACCAAAAATGCAAGGGGATCTTTGACCACAAACAGTCCCAGGAAGCTGGTCTGAACACACTCTCTTTATTTGCTTGAGAACCTCAGTGGACATGCTTGAGCTTTCACAGGACTGAGTCAGAGAGTAGCTGTGGTGTGCCTGTGCTACAGAAAAGCTTTTCTTCCCCAGCCTGCCATTTCTCTGGAAGGAGACACACCTCTGATAGGAAAGCAGGTGTCTGGGGTAATGGGGGTTGGGGAGAAGAGCGTATGTCAGGGTTTCATAAATTAGCATGTCCACCCAAGCTGGGATTTTCTTTGGAAACCCAGACAGGGAATTTTCCAACCACCTGGCAATAGGTTTTCATTTCACATTAGCACCGTGCTCCTTTCCCCAACACAAGAAAGAAGCTGGAGATGAGATGAAGACACTTCCCAAGCCAAGTCCCTGCCTTCCTACCTCTGCAGCTGCAGGTCCTCAAATGCCCCCTGCTCACTTGCCCCACTCCAGGCTTTGGTTGTGCTGACAAGTCAAGATTGGAGATAATAAGTGAGTCTCTGATGTCAGACACAGATGTGGCACCCAGTGACCACTGAGTAACCACAACAAGCATTGTCCAAGAAGGGAAAGTTGGACCAACTCCTGTCTCATAGGAGTTGCCCACCCCCACACTCCTAGGTGAAAATTTGAGGTTTAACTGGAGTCCAGCTTCAGCTCTCAGGTTGGCTTTTGGAAGCCATGTCAGAAAAGCTGAACTGGGAAACTTTTCTGTTGTCCTTTGCCAGGATGTCCCTCCTATGAACTGTTTACCTTGATGCGACATTCATCATCTTATGGATGTCTGGGTGCTTTTATCTCCTCACCTAGACACTTCTACGATGTGCACCGTTGTATCAATAAAATAACAACTTACAGTGCAATCTCTCAAAGGGAGTAAGATCCTTCCTTATTCAGAGATCTCCTCTTCAAAAAAGTCCAGACACTTCCTAGGGTCACCAAAGAATGTTTTGATTAAAATTCATAGTCACTGAGGTACAAGTTGAGTTGATGAACACATCAAGGCTTTGGAGTGTCTCAGATGAACACTCCAAGTCCTGTAAGTCATCCCAGCAAAGCTGAAAAACCAAGATCCACCCTCCCATGCCTCACATTAACAAGTTCTCCTCAGAGCATCAAGTCACAGTGATTGATCGGTATACTGAGCTTTTACCCAGTCCATCTACCTATCCCACGGGAAGAAGAACAAAACCTTTCCTGAATTTTGGGTTCATTGAACCCGTGCTCAAAGCCATTCCATACCAGAGCTGCCACCTCCTCCTCAGACAGCTGATTCTTGCTGTTCATTATCTTCACCACTGCAGTGGTGAGGCACTGCAGTGCCTCTCTATTTCTCTTTTCCTAATTTAAATCTTCCTTGCCATGATTTCTTCTTCCACCCACTGCACCTACAGAGAACATCTTAGATCTTTCCTTACTGACAGCTTCCACATTCTTAAAAGCATTGTCATTTCACTTCTCTAAATGAAACAGCATCATTTTCTGTCCCCAGGCCATCTTTTTCACCTAGATAAGCCTTTAACTATATTCTGTATGAAATATTGGGGTATTTTTACTATTTTATTTTGTTGTATTAACATAATACTGTTTTACAGTCCCCACATCACACCAAAGGCTTCCCATCCTCTACAAGTAAGGAGAGGGAGTCACTCTCCTGCTGCATCGTTGGATCAGCTAGGAAAAAGAATTAACTTCCAGTTTAAACACGTGGTGGTCCAAGAAGAACTGAGGTCCCTGTTCTTTCTCACAGCAAAGGCTGTGAGGTCCCGTATTCCCATATTGGGTGGAAGTCAAATCCCATATTAAGGCACTTGGTCCCTTTCCATGGAACTGTGCTCAGAGGAAAACCCCTACATGCTGTACAGGGGTTGCCCAGAGAGAACCTGCTTGAGCAGAGAATGAGTCTAACTTCTTGGAACATGACACATGAGACTAAAGGACCTTCCAGCTAAGCCTGGGATGTTTTCCCCAGTGCCAGCACCCTTGAACACCTGAAAGAGTAAAGAAAGTGGAAGTGGAAGACATAGCTTCATCACACCTCTGAGTGCTAGTAATTGTCTCACTCATCCAGAAATCAGGAAACCTGGCTTCACACTTGATTCACCTCACAGAGCAATCAGAGAATCCTGCTTTGAATTTCATCCCTGTCCCCAAACATATCTTCTGTTGCTGAGACAGAAGGAACATTTCAAAGAATCACAGAATCATAAGGGATCAGAAGGGACCTCAAAGGATCATGTAGTCCAATCCCCCTGCCACAGCAGGATCACCCAGACCAAGTCACAGAACAGAACATTATGGATTGGAAGTGACCTGGAAACATCATCCAGTCCAATCCCCCTGCCACAGCAGGATCAGTTCTCCTAGAAGGATGAGACTGGTTTTAAATCTTCTCCAAGTGAAACCTGAGCCTGGGCTTCTCCTGAATGAATGAAAGCTCTAACTGGCAAACTCACTGTCACTTTCTTTGAGGGATTCATCCTACCAACCAGTGGCAGAGAGGGGTAGGCAGAGTGCTTGTGTCCTGACCTTCTCAAAGTGGACTCCTTTCAGCATACTCTCAGGCCACCACCAGGACCACCAGAAAAACTGCCTGCACAGGGATCTACCTGGGCTGTACAAGCTAAGAGCTCCAGGCAAGCAGAGATTCCAGAACAGCAGGAGTTGGAAGGGACCTCTGAATATCATCTAGTCCAACTTTTCTGCTAGAGCAGGTCTCTTGCAGGAGTGACTGTGTGTGCCCACAGGTCAGACAAGGGTCAGACTGAGGGGAGGGAAGATAAAGAGGTGAGGCTGTAGCATGATTGGTGTTCAGGATGTTTCCATCTTGTCTTCATCATCCTGGGAGCTGTTTTGAGCCCATGACCTGGGTTAAGTCACTTTGCTTCTCTATGACTCAGGTTCCCATGAAGTGGGGCTCACACTTCCCTGCCTTAGAGGAGTGAGGCAAAGGTAGATGTAAAAGATGGTAATCTGTGGGCTGTTTAGATAGACAATCTAAGGCAGTTTGCTCCCAGACAGTTTCATAATGCTACTTGCCTTGGCCCCAGCTGGCTCCCTCTGGCTGCAGTAGGACGTTTCCCAGAGATGAAGGGGCTTTCTGGGCCTCAACACCAGATCCCTTTGCTTCTAGAGGCTGCAGGGAGGGTGAAATGCAGCACCTCAGTCTCCAAACCTGTGAATCACAATCTCAGAGTGAAGGACAGAATACAAGTTATAGAATCATAGAATTCTTTAGGTAGGAAAAGACCTTCAAGATCATCAAGTCCAACCATTAACCCAACTGTCCCAAGCCAACCAGTAAACCATGGCCCTAAGCTCCAGATCTACAGTTTTTAAACGTAACCATTGATGGTGATTCAACCAGTTCCCAACACATGTGTCCTATCTGGTTGCTTGCAGGTGAAGGCAGCAGAGGACTTGCTTTGACCTGTCAATACAATGTAATTTTCAATAGAGTGTAGAAATAAAGATTTTGGATGTGGGACTCAAAATTTCAAGAGAGGCTGAAGAAAATCCAAGTACCCAGTCATAGAATGGCTTCGTCTGGAAGGGACCTCTGAAATCATCCAGTACCAACACCTGCCATGGGCAGGGACACCTCTTACCAGACCAGGTTGCCTAGAGCCCCATCCATCCTGGCCTTGAACACTGCCAGGGATGGAGCAGCCATGGCCTCCCTGGGCAGCCTGTTTCAGTGCCTCAGCACCCCCACAGGGAGGAATCTCTTCCTAAGATGTCATCTAAAACTCCCCTCTTTTAGTGTGAACTCATTCCCCCTGTTTTAACATCTCCCAGCACCTTGTATAATGGGAGTCAAAGGAGGGAGAGTCCTTGCTCTCCAGCTTATAATTGTTTAAGGAGTGTCCCCTAATATAATTAACAAGGGTGCTTTAATTAAGAACCCAGAATAATGATGCTCAAAACAACTCCATCTGCTGTGGGGAGGAAAAAAAATAAAGACACGTATATAAATACATATATTATGTACGTTATATATGTGGAAATAAATGAGGCTGTGGTAGTGGGTGCTAGTTCCAAGGGTGAGGATGTTAGCCTGGTCTGTGTCCTATCATTATGTACCGTGAAATCACCCAACATCAAAGGAGCATGAAAGGAATGCGGTGAATGCCGCTTCACCATAATTGTCTGGAAAATTAAAGTTCAGTTGTGCCAGCCATTGTGTGTTAAATATCCTTAGGCAGGAAGGTCGATCCTGGAACAAGTAGGTGTGTCTAGCAGCCAGGCAAAGCAGCATTTCCAAACAACTGGCACCCGACAGATGATTCCCTCCCATCCTGCATGGACACTGGGTTTCATCCCCACGTTGGCAAAGGGTCGCCCTAGGGCTCATATCACAAAGATGGAGCCTGAGGAACTTACTCATCCTTTGTCCAGCCTTACCCAATGTCATGGGTTAGGACATCCAGGTCAAAATACCAACTGGAGTTACCTTGAGTAAGAACTGTGTAAACAGCTGCTGAAGCCAGGAGGAGTTTAGCTAAGGATTTGTTCAGCAAAGGGTCTGGCTGAGGTTTTGCTCAGGTGAATTTGGGGCTGAGAGGCTGAGGGAACAGCTATACCTTGCATTTGCTAGCTCAGTGCCCT
Organism: Upupa epops; assembly: GCA_013397515.1. Taxonomy (NCBI): domain Eukaryota; kingdom Metazoa; phylum Chordata; class Aves; order Bucerotiformes; family Upupidae; genus Upupa; species Upupa epops. The sequence continues at coordinate 23,451 of VZRI01013646.1, read as the reverse complement.
TCACCTCATGTCATACTCCGCATGCTTAAAAAGGTAAGGAACTGCACAGGCTTGGTAAAAGAAAGTGCTTTTCCATCCCCTAGCTCTTTGCACGATTAGTGTCCCTTGCATAACCACTCTGGATTTAACGGTCATACCAGATGCTCATCCACCTCTTGCACAAAGCAATGCAGGCCTGTTTTCTATTCTGGAATCTCCTTCTCCAGCCCTGGTTGAGATGATTCAAACAACGGGCCATCCACAGCTTCCTGTGTGGCTAGTCTTTTCCTCCTCACCGCAGATCTCCAGTGCTAGCCCTTCTCTCCTGACCTGAAATGATCTTTGTTAGGGCAATGCTAATTCATTCTCACCACTGCAGGGATGTAATTGCTGAGATGTCCAAGCATCCTCAAACCTCTACAGCCAGCAGTACTTGGAGCCACACACTGCATCCACACCTATACATTATTTGGAGATAGAGCAGTGGCTGCTCAATGTCTGAAGAGGAGACTTATTGCAAGAGCAACAGGTTTGAGCTACCGGAGGCAGAGTTTCTCACAGGTTTAGGTTTTAAGAGACTTCAGAGATCATCTAGTTTTAATCCCCTGCCTCATTGGACTAGGGTGCCCAGAGCCCCATCCAATCTGGCCCTGAACACTTCCAGGGATGGACCAGCCACAACCTTCCTGGGCAACCTGTTCCAGTGCCTCAGCACCCTCACAGGGAGGAATTTCTTCCTCGAATCTCGACTAAATGTTTCCTCTTTTAGCCTGAAACCAGCCCCCTTGTTCTATCACTAGATGCCCTTCTCCTACAGAGTTTGCGCACACCAATGGCCCAACGTTGTGCTGTGCTGTTCAAAAGCTGTGTGACAGGTATTGAAGATGCTGTGGCATTTTTTTTGTGCAGGGAGGAACATTACCTGTGGTGCCCTGGCTGGGCTTCAGCTTCTCTGTCTACTCCCGCTTGCTTTTGCAGTTTCGTTTGGAGATGTTCCTTTACCTCCCCTGGGATGTTTCAAACTAGTCTGGACAAAGTACAGGACAGAGGAACAATCACGTAGGGGTAAGAGGGATGGAGTAAAATTACTTAATGAGTTTTTTCCCAGCCCTAATGCCTGTGATCGTATGACTTCACCTCCCAAACAAGCTGTTGCTTAACACTGCTGGCACAGAAGGGCTGCTGTGTTCCACCCCAGAGATGACCGCGTTTCAACGGGAGGTGAGCAGGTCCAACCCTACCACCACCACTCCACGCTGCCTCTATTTACGGCCTGCAAAATGATTTATGATCTATTGGAATGAAAAGTGCAATATGAATGTCAGATATTATAAAATGTTATTACGCTTCTGCCTCTGAAAATGCTCCCCTTTGAGTTTTTGAACTGTTTAATGGCAAGATAATATCCACAGCAACAACCCAAATTACAGACTCCTTTAGGCAACTCATTAATATTGTTTTATAAATGAACATAATATTCCTGGGCAAAAGTTGAAAGTGCTCAAACCCCCTTCTGTTTTTCTTTTTATTTATTTATTTTCTTTTAATGGCAAAATACCCAGAAACAATTTTCAACGTCCAATAATTATGATTATTAATAACTCACATTTATGTAGCAGCTTTGATCATAAAGCCTATTACAAACAATTGTGTACATACGCAAGCATATGCACACGTGCAGAACCAGTATCTCAGCATAGCACCGGGCTATCAAACCCTCCTATCACATGCAGCCACAGAGCACCCAGAAAAAATGTTGTCTAATGCCACGATATTTGCCCACATCACCTTCTATCGTTAACACTGGGATAATCACCTTCTCTACTCCTGAGCAAATCATCCCCATGCAATAGCTTTGAAACACTATCGTACGTAACCAAAATTGCAAGCAGGAGTGTTTTGGGTTTTGTTGTTTTGATTTGGGGTTTCTTTTTTTTATCTTTGTGTTTCTAGTCCGCAATAGCAGAGCTGGTTTCGAGCCAGGGATAACACACTTACTCTTGCAACACTACCGTAGGGACTTCAAATTAGTATTACAGAAGTAGCTAAATGCTTGGTTTTTCCATCTTGTCCTGGGATGCCGCTTGCTTCAGTATCACAGGAAGATTTAGGTTGGAAAGGCCTTTAAGGTCATCTAGTCCAACCGTTAGCCCAACTGTCCCAAGGCTATCGCTAAACCACGGCCCTAAGCTCCAGATCTCTACAACTTTTAGATATGTCCAGGGATGTCAAGAAGGGGCAAGATTGTTGCATCAGGAGAACAAATTAAGGGGCAAAATGGGCAAGGAAAGGATGTGAGACTGTCACACAGGACACGGACAGAATTAAACTGGACAGTTAAATGAGATGAAGTTTCTTTACTGAGTTTTTATTGGCCACACAGATCTCAGATTCCCTTGACAACTCCATGTGTTGTTCCATAAGAGGGACTTTGATACAAAACCACTCCCTCTAGCCCTGTCCAGAAGCAGGATGAGGATGGTGTTTTTTCTTGAGTAAGTTTTGTAGTCAAGTCCCTTGTGGTTGCTGCTCATGTACCTCATCTTGGCAGAGTTTTACTAGAGACAACATTGAAGGTCCACACATGCATTAGGCATTTGCAGTAGATGTCCAACACCTAAACCTGCTGCTCATCTGGTTCTTTGTACCTGTGTGCATCCCCAGCCAAAATTTAAATCCATTCCTAATTTGACCTCTAAGCAGAGACAGTATCTGACGCATAGAGACCAATGAGCCGAGATTAAGGCAGGAGTCCTGGACCTCCTCCCACCCACACCCTGGATGACTTACACTGATGCTTATCTCAGCCTCATAGGGCTCCTAGAGCCTCAGAAAATTACCCTTGTGGCTCACCCCTAAACGAGGTTCAATGATAGCCCTCCCCAAGAGAAACTGGAACAACGGGTCTGAAGGAAACAGGGAGTGAGGATGCTCATAGGCAACTGTCCTTGGGCAAGAGGGATCGACGATGCGAAAGGAGGAGGCAAAAAAGTGGGGAGGCAGATGCTGAGCTGGAGAGGAGTTAACCAAGCAGGAGACAGTGATGTCTGCCCACACACATGGCAATGATGTGCAAACACACCGTAGGGAGCTTCATGTGGGAGTGCAACCTGCAGATGAAGCAACCTATTCCCTGAAGTCCACCCTGGTAGAACCTGAAAGCAAGCTGGGACATTTCCAGGATGATGAAGACCAACTGAAGAAAGTCTGATTCAGGTGGAGGGGAAGAGCGAACACAGACAACATGGGAAGAGAGAAGGAAACAGGGACGGTTTGACTAGGAAGGCAATGGGCAACAGAGGAGAGTCTGCTTGTGTGAGGGAGAGGATAATCTAATCACTGTGGTTAGGACAAGGAGTTCTGAATTTAAATTTCAGCAAGAGAGACACTAGGGAAAAGCCAGATAAGGAAAGAGAAATACCAGAATAGATTGTCAGGAAGGGGGTAAAATAGCCATCGCTGGAGGTTTTCAGGAACAATTTAGACAATATCTGTCAGGAATGACGTAGGTAAAGCTCATCCTGCCCCAGGGCAAGGAGGTGGACTGCATGACCTCTGGACTTCCTGCCCTGGTTTCAAAGGTTTGGTGGCTACTTAGTGCTGTTTATCCTTCAACTCAGCAAAACTCCAAGTCCCTGCTGACCAATAGACGTAAGCAAGGGACAACACACCAGAGCAGAATTCAGCTTAATGGGACTGAGCAATCTATTCTAGTTAGTGATCATATGATCATAGGGTTGGAAGGGACCTCGAAAGGTCATCTAGTTGAACACCCCTGCAACAAGCAGGGACATCTCTAACTACAACAAATTCCCCAAAGCCCCATCAAGCTTGACCTTGAATGTCTTCACAGATGGGGCCTCCACTATACCTCTAGGCAACCTGTTTCAGTGATCCACCACCCCAACTTAAATCTGCCCTTTCACAGCATAAAATTGTCCCTGTTTATTGTGCAGGGGTTGCTCTAGAGGACCTTTGGAGGTCCCTTCCAACCCAATACATTCTGCAATTACACGTGGATACAGAGAACACCCCTGAGCACACATAGTTTTTATTTCTGGGTCTGATGCTCAGATGTGAACTGCCACAGTTCAAAGCATTCCCACAGGAATGAAGGTCTCCCTGGTGGGGCACATCAAGACCTCCAAAGCCAAACAACCCCCAGCAAGGTATCCCATGTGCTCTCACTTCTCTCCACTGCCTATGACCTGTTTTACATAGAAATGGCAACCACTGCACAAACTTGGAGAAAGAAATGGTCCCTGTTGAGGAAAGATGCTGCAGGAACATGGGCTGTTGGTTTCTTTTGTATTTTGTGTTATTTACAGGGATCCTTCCTTTTCCTCTAAGTTTTTTATTGGCCATATATATATATACATACATATAAATAGATAGGCTCATGCACTTGTATTACTATATATACAGATATATGTTTATTACTATTTTTAAGGACTGGCACTGGGGAGGAACTAGACATAAGCAATGGGAAAGCTGCTGCTTTCCTGACCTTGTGGGCCAGGTTTTCCAGTACAGCACAAGCCAAACTCCCTCCATTGTACTCCTTCCAAGGAGACCAATTTTCACCCACTGAGGATAATAGAGCCAGGCTCATTTACACCAGCTGATGAGCTGCCTTATGACTGTCCAAGATCCCAGATGTGCATTTCACAATAGCAGAGCCCTGGTATCCTGGCCAAAATCTAATTTGAGTTAATTATGTTCTGTCTCCCTAAATTCCCCCTAAGGTTTCAATTGGATTCCTCTTCACTTCCTGCCCCAACCTGTTGTATAGTGTTGATGTGCAGAGTTCAACAGCTGCTTTCTTCCATCCCGCAGCTAATAGCTCCCCAGACTGCTGTGGCTCTGAAAATAAATTTGAAATTGTTTCCTCATTATCAGGAAGGTGCATTTCCAGAGCTACCTAAAAAAAATGGAAATAAAAATAAAAGGCAGATTCCCCATTGATAAAATAAAGCCCTGGCTTCAGAAGCACGTGCTGATTGATGCCGCCAGCCCACTAACTTACTGAAACCAGAGCAGCTCCTGCTGGCGGTGAAGCCACTGGCTTCCCTTGGAGCTGAACGGTTTGCCATCAATCAGGACATAAATCCTAGATTTTGACAGAACTGAGTCAATCTATCCTTCATCAAGCTTCACTATAGCCAGTTCACACCAGCAAAGGCTACAGCTTCCACCCTGCCTACGGTTTAATGATAGAAATATGTTTTCTAGTGCTAGAGAGACATTTAGAATCATCTAAACCACCTACCAAAGCCTATGCAGGTATTTCCCCACACTCTGTGTAACTGTCCCCAGGTTCAGTAGCAAATTAAATGTTTCAGACCTTTGCAAGTCCAGTCCCTTGTGCACAGAGCAAACAATGCTGCTTGAATTATTCAGTGTGAACGATTTGTCAGATTTTCTTCTCTTTCCTCCCCTCTTTATGAACTGTCAGACAACACGCTATGATTTTCACCCATTTATTCCCAATTCACAGTGGCTTATTTTTAGCCCAGAGGTTTCTTGCCAATTTTGTGTAGCGAGTCCTCAGTTAATTATTCAATGTGTCAAATTTGCTCTTCCAGATGTGTGAATAGGAATTAAGGTTTAAAAATAAGCACAGGCTCAGTGCTTTCCTGAATTACAGTCATAAACTCTCATGCTTCAGGGCAGTCTGTAATGATGTGGACTAGGAACTTACGGACTTCTTATTTCGTGATCTGGATGTTTCCTGTACCTTCCAAACCACGCATGCAAACTAAACTTGGTCTGGAAGACTTTTCCATGTGTCTACACTGCAGGACCTAATTGGATGAGACAGATTTCCCTTAATCCTGGTCTCACTCTTCACTCTAACGTAGAAGAGTTTCTGATCAACCTCCAAATACACAGCTGTTGATACGGAGGGCTGCCCTTTGGCAAGTCTCCTTACAGATATCTTATGGTTTTTTTTCCTTAAAAAAAATACAGATCCTTCCTTGTTTGCAAACTCTTGTGTCCCCCTCCCCTCCACATCTGACAGGGGAAGGAGTGAGAGGAAAAACAAAGACTACTACAATGATTTCTCCAGAAGGAGCTTTTTTACAACCTTTTTATCTCCGTCATGGTTGTGACACTGGAGATGAAATAGAATCTCTGTTTCTTTTCATATGTCTTGGTGGAGGACTAGGCAGGCATGAAAGGTTAAATGGACCAATTTCTGTTTCACTTAGGCTGGAGTAAATCTGAATCGTGCTGTCCATTTAAGCATAGCTAACGTACATCAGATACACCAATCAAGTCAGTTTTAAACTCCTACTTATTATTTCTGATTCTGGCAGAAAGAAACAAAACGTTACTCCAGGCCCAGCCTCCTCATATTCAAAGAAAAGGACAATGAATCTGGTGTTCTGTACACTTCATGCACAAGTATCCATCATTGTCAAATCCATTGCCATGTCTGCAACATCAGAGAAGGGACAAAGCACCTCTGCAGCTGAACCAGAAGTGATTACCCCTATCAGAGATTTCCTGAGTGTCATTATTAGAAGCTGAGGTCTTCTCTAACAGTCTCCTGGTGAACCCACACAAACTCTTGGTTGTCTGTCCTACTTCTCATGGGGTAGGGATGGGTGTTGTAATAGTCTCTTTATTAAAGGGGTTTGACAGTTGAGGAAAGAACTTCAGTTGCTTGAAAGGAGCCTCTCTACCATCCAGATCCACTCAGGTCAGTGCAGGAGAAGAGCTGGATGCACTCCAGGGGTCAGAGAAGATCTAGTCCTTGCACCTAAGGCTACTTAAGGATGTGTCCTCTTAAGGACATGCTGTCTAGCCTTGCTGGGACCACATGGGTCACAGGGGACAGTGAGCCCAGACATGTTCAGAAGACAAAGCCATGGGGAAGGCAGAGAAGGATCAGAAACAAAGCTGATAAAGCTACCAAGAGACATCAGCAAGTCAATGCACCAGGCTGTGATCTCACACTGGAAAGGCAACACTCAAACCAACCCATGCTCTCAAAGTCAACCAGATTCTGCTTGAGTAGCGATTGAGTCAAGAGGTTCTGCACCTCAGGCAGGGTGAAACATTAGAGGAACAGTTATTCTAAGATTGGTTAGTGGAAGTGGGTGGGAAGGGGAAGCAGATGTGACTGGAATTTGGAATGTCCTAATAATCCCGGCAAGTTGTGTTGACTTGATGGAACAGAGGAGGTTCCATATAAATATCAGAAGAAACTTCTTCACAGTGAGGGAAATGGAGCACTGGAACAGGCTGCCCAGGGGGGTTGTGGAGTCTCCTTCTCTGGAGACGTTCCAGACCCACCTGGCTGTGTTCCCGTGCGAGTTGGTCTAGGTGATGCTGCTGTGGCAGGGGGACTGGACTGGATGATTTTTTGAGGTCCCTTCCAATCCCTAATGATTCCATGCTTCTATGATTTTAAGCCAAAGCCCAGCCGCTTCTAAGGTTTTGGGAGAATTTCCAAAATCTCAGAAGTGAGGAGGGGCCATGTCAGTGATATTCCTGCCTCATGCTGCCAACGGGGGACAAGATGGGCTGGGTGAGAGACAGGAGAAGGAGGTACAAGTCTTAACTCAGGAACGAAGAATTAGTGAATGCAATGAATTTGCATCTGCTCTTCTACCTCCCATCCTAGCAAAGACTGAACTAGATATTCATCGAGGTTTATCACTGGGTTCAGCTATATGGGACTGCAGGTGAGGCAGCTGCAAGCTGCCTCTCACATCCACTCAGGACAGGACAAGAAAACAGATTAAATTGCACCAGGCCAAAAGGGATTTAGATTAAGCACAGTGAGAGTTTTTCCAGCAAGGAGGAAAAGTGGATTTTCTAGGGAGGTTCTGGAATTGCCATTACTGCAAGGCTCTTGTCCTTCTGCTTTTCTGAGAAAGATTAGAGATACATCTGTCAGAGGTGGATTAGGTAGAGCTGATCCTGCCTTGGGGCAGTGGAAGAACCGCTGTGATCTCAGATGGTCCCTCCAGCCCATTTTCCATGACTCTGTCAGTCACAGGCACAAGACAGATACTGGCACTGCTTGTTAGTGGGTGATGTGGTGTTATGCCAACACCTGGTCCACAGGGTGGGTGAAGGACCTGCCTCTACAAGCAATCCTTGCAAGAGAGTCAGGTCTCCTCCAACCCTGCCCAGCATTTCAACTCAGGACTCCTTTATTACCGAGCATGGGAGCATACAACGGCCAAAGACTCGGAGAACAATGCAAGTTGTGACCTGACAGAAACTTTCACTGGAAACAAAGTCAGAGATGTCAGGAGTGGAAACCTGAAAGGGAGATGTAGAGAGGTTGGGATTCAAGTGATAGGACAAGAGGAAAACGCCTCAAGTTGTACCAGGGGAAGTTGAGGTTGGACATGAGGAAAAACTATTCTGTGGAAAGGATCAGGTCCTCAAACAGGAGGGGTTTGAATCTCCATCCTTGGTCATGTTTCAAAGTCATGGAGGAGTAATGTGTGCAAGTTGGAGTAGAAAAAGTTTCATCTCAATATGAGGAAAAACTTCTAAAACCCTTCTTTAATGGCTGCTGAGTATTGGAACTGGCTGCCCAGGGAGGTTGTAGAGTCTACTTCTCTGGAGACTTTTAAGACCTATTACATGAGCTTCTGTGTTAGGTTTTATGATCCTGCTCGAGCAGGGGAGTTGGACTCCGTGATCCCTAGAGGTCCCTTCCAACACCAAATGATCTGTGGATCAGTGTATCTGTAGCTTAGGGCCATGTTTTAGCAGTGACCTTTGGACAGTTGTGTTAAAGGTTGGACCCAATGATCATTAAAATCTTTTCCAACCTGAACAATTCTATGATCCTCTGTTGGATGACATGCTGAGCTGAAATCTTCTTGTCTGTCACTGGGGGAACCAGCTTTACAGATGCACTGCATGGCAACGTTGTCTTACAGTCTGAGCCAGGTGGACAGAACCTCCGCTAAGGCTGTGCACCTGAGATGACCTTCATGGCTATTCTACTGCAGGTGCATCTTACTTCACCTTTTTCAACACATTAGTGTCTTGAAGTTCTTTGAAGTGTAGTTTACATATGACCTGATGGCACCAAACCTCAAGGAAATAGCATAAAATAAAGAGGTAAGGCTCAAATGGACCAGAATACAAAGGAAACCCCAAACCCAAACCAAAATATTAACCCAAACAGGAAACTTTGGACCAAACCATTTCATTTTAACATAAATTTCTTTATCGCCACTAAGTTTCCCAGAAGAGAGCAGCAGCTGTGCTGGTGGCCAGTCCTGTACCCTCTACCACATGTGTGAAACACATACACTGTTCCCACATCAACGGAGCAGTCAAACACAGCCGACAGAGAAATATGCCCATAGAAGTTCAAAGTGAATGTCATATCAGGCCAGGCAAAGCCTGAAGTTTGCAGCCAGGACCCACTAATTCCTTCAATCTATTATTCTATGATTTCTATGAAGAAAGAGACAGGCTTGGAGTCTGCTGGCAGCAAAACTGTGTAGTGTCAGGCATGGTCCTTCCTGTGAAATTCCTAGCTTCCTTACCTCAAGGACAGGCAGGACAGAGCCCAAAGCAATGGGTTACTCTGGTAGAACATGAACACCATCAGCTTCAGCCATGGGTTTCCTGTAGGCAGCAGCATGAAAGCACAGGTCAAGGTCACACAGAGCACGAGCTGCTCTCCTCTAGACAAGGTCAACTTAACCAAAGCATTTCCTCTCAGAAATACCAATCAGCAACAAACTTTTAATATTATAGGAGCAGCAGAGGACACAGATCTTATTACCTCACAGCAGCAGCCAGGAAAGCCAGAGGAGAAACACGACACATTTTGGTGAACAAGCAACACCCAATGCCATCATCCCTTGTCTCACAATCTTGGCTCTACCACAAAGTAGGATGAACCTGGAGTCGTAAATTACTATTTGGATTTAGGTTAGCTTTGGGTTTTTGTTGTTTTCTCTTTTTTTTTAAGGCGGGGATTACAAACTCATTGAGATAAACACCTTTCCTTTTTTTTTCCCCAAAGAATGCCTCCAGGGACAGGAGAGCTCTAGCATAAAATACAGATACCATCTATTACAACACAGAAGCCATCTGTCACTGAGATAAGCTCACAGACTATTTATTATCCAGATAGAGCAACCAAAAAAATTAGTCAGAGATTCAGCCAATATAATCTTTCATTAAAAAAGTGGTTAATGAGCTTCCCAAGAATGATAAGAAATGTGTTGAAACCTGACGAAAAGGAGTTTTCATGGCAGAGCCGGTTTGGTCTGTAGGAAAGCTGCGTAACGATGAGGATTTTTTTAAAGGGCTTCAGCAGTCACTCAGTAGTTTTAAGTCCTCACTGCAAAGAAATGAAAAGCTGGTTTAGCCCTTGGCAACTTCCAAGCAAGAGCTAGAACATGCTACTGGTAGAGCATCCTTGACATTGCTGTTCAAAAGAGACCTTGAACAAGTTGTAGAAATACTGTGAGATTTGCTGTCAACAAGTTCTCAATTTCCATGTGGTTTTCAAACGCCACCTTGATGTGTCTGCAAAATAGCACCCAGCACTTCTGGCTGATCTCAGAGACTGAGCTCCCTGCAGCACCCTATCCAAGAGCTAAGTGGGAGTTTTGGTTGATACTTTGGTTGGCCCTACATACCTGCACAGCACAGGTTGTGTGGAAGAGGCCAAGATTTTTTAGCCAGGTATCTTGAGGATAACTGGTCATTTCAGGATGTCTATAGGCCCAGCCAGCCCTGCAAATTACCAGTTCAAATCTTGTGGAGTTACGATGTACCACCGCTGGGAAATATGTCTTGGTGAACTCAGAGGAGCCAAAACCAGAGCCAAAGTCCATAATGAAACCTTGGGTTCACCCCATACAAATTACAGCATCCCCACAAGATCTCTGACAGGGACCAGACCATGCCAGGCAGCCAAGTCATCACTTTTATGATACAGCATCATGTATTAGGCACCAACAGGACTTTATTCTGCCCCTACCATTTGCATGCCCTCCTGCTCCTCATTCTGCCCTGGCCAAACCTGCTCTGCTGCCTGCAAAACCTGGGTGCAAATGAGAGGCCAAAAGATTATCACCATGGTGCTACTTGGTTGATAACTCTTGAGCACTGCAGGAGGTGCAGCAGTCCTCTGAGAGCACAACCAAAACTCAGGGGACTCAAAAGAAGGGAGGCCTCCTTATTGCTACCACTGAAGCAAGGGGGCAAGGAGCACGGTGGCACCCATGAGTCAACATTGAATGACTTTTCTTCAGGAAGCCTTCCAGCCCTTTCACTTAAAATCATAAAGTCATGGAAAGCCTTAAGTTGAAAGAGACCACAGAGATCATCTGGTCTCAACCCCCTGCCATGGGCAGGGACACCTCTCACCAGACCAGACTGCCCAGAGCTCCATCCAACCTGGCCTTGAACACTGCCAGGGATGGAGCAACCACAACCTCCCTGGGCAACTTGTTCCAGTGCCTCAGCACCTTCACAGGAAGGAATTTCTTTTAAGATGTAATCTAAATCTCTCTTAGCTTGAAACCATCCCCTTATTCCTATCACTAGAAAAAGTTCCTCTCCAGCTTTCCTGTGAATCTTCATATATAGCATTGTGCCCTAGGGACATCTCTAAAGGGCCATAAGCAAGATCACCACCCATCTCAAAATCTCACCAGAGCTGGGGGACTGTCCCAAGACTCTTTCAGGGATCAAGATCAAGGATGATCATCAGTGGAAGGTCATGGACTCAAGGATCCAGCACATTGCTGTCTGGGCAGCTATGTTTGTAGCCCAATCATGGGCATGGAATGATTTTATTTCTTTTACCTCTTTTTTTTAATCTTCCTCTCCAAATCATCCCTCTCTCTGCTAGATCAAAAGAACAATGCAGGTCTGCAGTGCCAAGAGCTGAGTGGATGTTTATAGTCTTTGAGATCCCCCAGGTAAAAGGTGTTAGGTGCAGAGCACTAGCATCACAATGACATGTCAGACCTCCGCCCCTGAGCTCATTAAGGAACAGGAATAGGGAGGTACATTCCTGCCTGTTCTCAGCTGCTCTTCCCCTAGTAGGGAAGGAAAAAGTAAAAGTTCAATTGCTTTATCTCAAATGCCTCCTGCAGCTGGTTCCTTACCTGCACACCCCTCGTGCTTCTTCTCTGCAATGAAGACATGGGCCATTTTGGCCAAATGACACCATAAACATACCGAAAGGTGGATGTAAGGTCTGCCAACTTGGATTCACACCTTGTCTTTGCATTGGTGCAAGTGGCAGAAGCAATTTTCCCAGGAAGATGGGATAAGGGGGCTGTAGCTCTCCCTCCCCTTTTCCCTGAGATTCCCATCAACATCTTAGGTACATGCTACCTTAGCAACAGATCCTGTCCCCCAAACACTCCCCTTTGCCACTAAACCCCTTTTCCTCACACACTTTTGCTGTCACAGCTGTCTCCAGCCCTCAAGAGCATTTGAGTTCATGCTGTGGAGCATAGAGTTGGGCTGCAAAGCAGTAATGTCTGTGTCCAGCACATCACTGCGTTGCAGAGCAAAATACAGCAGCAAGCATTGGCACATCACTGTGCTATCTACAGGCAGACTTGCTGGCACCACCAGCTTGAGAAGGTCATGCCCTCAATATCACAAGCACCAGTCTGCAGAGAGTACAAGGTGACCCTCTCTAGCAACAAATGGAGCTGGGATCCCTTTGGTCCATTTTCTCTGCTGCTATAAATCAACACAGCCACTACTTTGCTCTGGCTGAGGAATTTGCCTTTCTATCCTCTTTAGTTTGTTTATGTTGCTGGAACACCAACTATATCTCGTCTTACTCATTTTCTCCCTTGCACAGGTATCACTGTGGTGGCAGGACATTGATGTGTAGAATCATAGAATCATTTAGGTTGAAAAAGACCTTTAAGATGATCAAGTCCAACCGTATACCCTACTCTACTAAGTCCACTATTAGACCCACCACTAAATCATGTTCCCCAGCACCACAACTATGAAGATTTTGAACACTTCCAGGGATGGCAACTCAACCACCTCCCCGGACAGCCTGTTCCAATGCCTGACAACCCTTCCAGTGAAAGATTTTTTTCATAATATCCAACCTAAACCTGCTTGATGCAGTTCCCTCTTGTTCTGTCACCAGTTACTTGTGTGAAGAGACCAGTGACTGAATCTCTACAATATCTTTTCAAGGCTACATGTCTGCAGCTGTGCATCATCAATAAGGAAATCCAATGTCTTAAAGATGACTTTCAGAGAAAGGAAGAGCTTTATGACAGAGGTGTAATCTTCCCAGTCGTAAACCCCACAGAGTGCCCAGACAGAGTGGCATCTTGCACAAGCAAGGAACTTTGGCCTACTGTCTCCTACCTGACCTATAGCAAACCTCAAAATTTTCTTGCACTTGCTTACAAGAGGTTGGTTACACCTATATCATCTACTGTGACTTGCAAATCTGATGTTGTCTGGTCCTTCTCTACCAATGCATAAAAGATTTATGACAGGGTGTAGCCATCCGGATGCCTTAATTCTTCTCCTTTGTCAACCGACACCCATAAAACCAACCTGTCTGTTTTTTTTTTTAAGACAAACCCAAGAAGAGAAAGAAAATCAAATCAATGAAGAGAATATTTTTGGCACACTGAACTCTCATTGCTGAGCACAAATGGAACAGAACAGAAGGATCAGGCTGACAGCCTTCAACCTGGACCACTCGTGGATCTTGTCCCAGCTACTTCGCCTATGTGGTGATGTGTTGATCACCCACAGCCAGTCCATTGTGTCAATGACATTGAGAAAGGATGTCTCAGACAAAACTTCTCTCCAGCAAGGAGCTATCCTAGACGATACCTTCCTTTGAGTTGAACTCCTCAGCCACACAAACAGGAACTAAAGGCACAGATACTGAGCAACAAATGCCAAACACCTATTTCTGTTGCATAACTCAGCACAGGAGATTTTTTGTGGTGCTTTACCACAGAGGCAAAACTTCAGAGGTGCAGTGATATCGTTATTTAGACCATGGCCAATCATAGTGAGTGCTTGTAGGGAGAATTTGCAAGAAACCATCAAATAAAGAAAATAATGAGGAAAAAAAACACCTAGGAAAGTCATCACCTTGAAGTTCTCTTGCCTTCTTCCTTCAAGGTCAGCTGTTGCATCAGATTTTTATCTTACTGTCTCCTAATCCTTTCTATCTAATGCATCTGAGGGTGGGTCTCCTCCTCACTCCACCAGCCTAAAACTGACGAGTTCATGGACTCAGCGTTTCCTCGAGGCAATGAGGTCTGCAGGCCCAAGGTCACAGACGCGTTCATACATGATGCCTAGGTTGTGCTCAAAGATCACACACACAGCAAGACCCAGCTCTCAGAGATTCACCAGTATCCAAATTAAGCTACCTCTGTCACCTCCATCCAGTTCCTACGAGCCTTTTCATGAAGGTCTTTAATTACTAGGGGTGTCTAGTCTCTCAGACTCTAGAAGACTCACTACCCACATTCTTCCCCATCCAGGCTTCTCCTGCAGCTGGAGATGACCCAGAAGCCCCACTGTCCCTAATGCAGCATTCTCCAGCAACAGACTTCAGTCTAATGAGCAAGACAACATTGAAAGTCAAGGTCATCTTCAAGGAAGTGAATGACCTCCAAGAAAAATGCAGGATGAGTTCACTCCAGTCCTGTTCATACAGCACCAGGACTGAGGAGAACTTCAGTAAAGACAACTGATTAGCTAGTAGACACACACACTAATGAGTCCTGGAGCCATCCCAATTTTGGTGCACAGCCAGCCTGGCATTTTCCAGTGCTTGCTCTTAGTTACAGTGTGGCTTTCTCTGCCTTCCTAGACACTATCAAAGCCTCCAGTTTATCGCCAAAGATCTCTCTCAGAGGGCTATGCTTTGCAGTTCATGAGGTAGCACACCACGAGGTAGGGGAGCAGGGATTTCCCTCAACCCCTCCTTTCTTCCTCTTTAGGAAATGTCCTCACCACACTCTTCAAGTCCTTTCACTCTCTTCACTGCTCCATCTCCATCGTACCAGGTCCAGCAGGGATTCCTATTAGCTTATTAACCTCACATTAGTTTCTGTATCCTAGTTCTAGGACCAAGATGTTGATATTTTTGATCTTCCCCACTGAAATTCTAGAGGAGAGAAGGCAAACTGCATGACCTCTCTTACTGCTTAGCCCAGTTTCATACACAAATGTCTGAGACACAGATGAGTCAGACATATGGCTAATTTAAAATCAAAACGCTCAGGGAAGCAATAAATATTTGTCAGAAAAAAAATGATTACATCTGAATTAGCTGTTTGTTTTTTTTAAACAAATCACAACTTGTGCTGTGTGATACAGGGACCCTTCTCAAACTGATGGTTCATGATCAAGGACTGCAGTAAGTTCAACAAGTCCTGTGCTACTTATCCTACAGGAACTCACAACATCACCATTGTGACATAAGAATACTGTGCATATGGAATTAAATCCCATTCTAAATCCCACTCTGGTGTTTTAATGGAATAACGTTCCTGATACGTGGAGTACCTGTGCTTGCAGAGACACTACCATGAAAGAGTCATAACGAAGAATCATAGAATATATTGGGTTGTAAGGGACTCCAAAGATCATCTAATTCAACCACCTTATGACAAGCAGGGACATCACTCACTAGACCAGATTGCCCAGAGCCCCATGAAGCCTGACCTTGAATGTCTCCAGAGATGGGGCCTCCACTACCTCTCTAGGCAACCTGTTGCAGTGATACACCACATTCAGATTAAAGACCTTTTCCTGATATCCAACCTAAATCTGCCCTTTTCCAGTTCAAAACCACAACCCTTTGTGCTACTGTTCCATATCCTATTGAGCAGTTCATCTTCAGACTTCTTATAAGCCCCCTCTCAGGTACCAGAAGATTGCTATAAGGTCCCCCCTCTTCAGGCAGAACAAACCCAACTCTCTCAGCTTGTCCTGATAAGAGAGGTGCTCCAGCACTCTGATCATTTTCGTGGCCTTGCTCCAACAGGTCCCTGTTCTTCTTGTGTTGGGGGCTGCAATGCTGAATTAAATACTCCAGGAGACACTGGTGAACCTAATTTGATTTTCACACAGACCCAGTGTGGTGTGAAACACCATAGATTGAAAATGAGAGACCCCTCAAGTGTAAAGTCCTCCTTGTGCTAACTCAAGGCTTCCAGAGACCTGTTCTGAGACACAACTGCAGCTAAAACACCCCTCACCGGTTCCACCATTTTCCTTCAAGAAGTGCTTAGTCTTAATAATTTATTACAGTCCAGCAAAGTGTTGGGTTTTCCAAGTCATCACCCCCCAGGGGAGTTCTGCCAGTGACACACTCATGATCCAGCTGCAAGAAGGGATAGATAGCTCAGATAGCTCGCCTGCTCCTGTGATTCAGCACAGCAGATAGATCTAAGCAAGCCTCAAACGTGACACACCAACCTGCACACACTTGCATGTTCATGGGCTACAGCTCAGACACTCTCTTGGCATTTACACTTCAGCCTAAAGCTCAGTATCTTGCAACCATCAAAGACCTCTTATGCAAAAGCCTCCATCACAAGCTAGTCTCATTCCAGGTCTTCATCTCTTGCCCTACACTGTGGCAACTCTGGACCTGTGGAAGGTACTCCCTTTTGTTCCATGGGATTCCACTCAGAATCTGTTTTCCATTGGTTGCAACCACATGATTTCACATGGCCTTCAGCCAAACTCAGGGATAGTTTCAGTTGCACACCAGTTAGTAGGTGAAAAGAGAATTGAACTAAGTCAACGGCCCTGCTCCTACACTGTAATTCCAACAAAGTCACCCTCCACCTCACGGGGAGAAGATGAGATGAAAATCCTACCTCTATTTCAGGAACAATGCAAGGAAGCTTTCAATAAAACACAAAAGAAGCCAAAGAGCCTACACCCCAAGACAATAGTCCCTTTTTCAAGTGTTTGTGGGGAACTATTTTATGTACATACGTGTGCTTTGGCTGAACACAGCCTAGGAGTTAAGGGTTGTCCCATTCCCTGCCATGCCCACATGTCCACCAGTGGTCAGGAAGATTCCTTGTTCTCTTTTCAATGCTTAGTGCTAGAATAGAAGCTGCTTTGAGACTCAGAAAAGATGGTGTAGGTAACTCCTGCAAACTGTTGTAGGTTAAAGCCCAGTGAGATGCAAATATAACTAATTCAGCAGGTGGCTAGGGTGGGTTGCATGTAGCCAAAGTTAAATCTCACACTTAAGAATGAAGCTATCCGCCACAATGCTAGACCATTGGACCACCATGGTCCATTGTCAGTCCATCTGCCTTCACTCCCTGGCTTCAACACTGTGAGGGAGAGTGACCCAGAAAAGACTATACACAAGGATATAGAGCAAGGGGAAGCACAGAACAAGCATTTCCTCGATACATTATTCAGTTCTTGGCAATCAATGGCTTAAGGGTTCCAGATAGAGAATTTGCAGGTGAACCAATGTCTAATAATTCTAGTGGACCCCTGTGTTCAACTACTTTGACCCTGCTGACTACAGGGATTTGACACCTGCGTGGTGTTGGGCACTAGACTAAAATAGACTACAAGTCTGGGCTAGACTTGGAATTTCAATGTCCCAGACAGGTAAAGAAGCAGCAGCCAACAACGTTGACATCACGAAGTACAAGGAGGCGGTTGAAACATGTAAAAGGAGGGAAAAGTCCCAAAAGACATGTCGGAGGAGAAAATATGTATTTCTGTCTTCTGTTTAGGTGAATAACAAGAGTACACTAGTAAAAGAGCAGTCCACAAAGTCTATCTTTTCTTTTGGACATTTTAACCCCTTCAAAATATCACCAGGATCTCAGCTCCATCACAAAAGGAAGATACACATTTAATCACGTATTGTCAAACTCAATCGTGCAGACGAGTACAGGTCTGAGTTTTAGCTGGGAGCCTGAGAAACTGTTACTTCAACTCTGTAGCCAAAAGAATTAAAGAAAAACCCCCAAACCCAACTATACAACCTCCAATTTATTTTTTTTACTGAAATGAATAAAACAAAATCATTTCATGTAGACCACAGTCTCAAGCTGGAGTGAAACCTTTGCTGTATTTTACATCATTAAACCTTTTCAAAATATTAAAATATTTTTTAAAACTAAAAATTCCTTTGAAATATTAATACAGGAAAGAATTTATCTGGAGACAGGACCAAGAAAAATCTAAATTATTTCATTTGATTTTTCCAAAAGAATCCGTTTCAGATTTTGAGCCACAATCACAAGTACTTTTCATCCAAGCAGTACTTAGAGGTAAAACTATTTTTAGGCAAGAATATTTTTACCAGATATACTGAGCTCCATTTTCTTCATTCCCATCACCCTAAATTTCAAGGCCTTAGCTCAAAAGCAAAGGGCAGACCAGGTTTTGTTGTCAGGCTCAAGATAAGGTACGCTAAAATCTCTCAAATATATTCCCATGAGTCTTTAAGCAGTTGAGGTATCAGTTTGTTCTTCTCACTTGGGACATTTCCAAACCTGAAAAAACTTGTTCCAAGTGAAAAACAAGAAGAGTGCATTTGTTGCCAGGAAAACTCAAGTGTCACCTACCCAAGAAATTCACAGAGAGGCTTCAGAGCCCACATTCCCCACCAAGCCTATCTCAAGTCTCTCATAAGGACAAAACGATTTTTAATCGCATTCATGCAGAGCAAATACCAGGACTGGGGTTCTCCATTTGATACCTATGGTGAGTCTCAGCTCTCATCCCCAGGGTGAAAGTGAGTCAAGCAGAGTACTGGGGTTGACAACTGTCACCTTCTCTGCAAAGGAAAGTTTTGCCCCAGGTAAAGATGTTCAGGTTGGGCTGGGCTGCGTGTTTTCCAGTGGGTTCCAGTCCCTATCGGCTTCACCCATTTAGTAGGCTGGTGTTAAACAAGTTCAGAGGCAGGTGTGGCCCCTGTAAGGAATTTCTTTGGCTGTGGGAAACTTGCACTGAGAAACAGTTTTTGCAATGCTTGTCTCGGCACGTAGGAAACCTGTCCCCAAGGTCCCGTGAAAGTGTTGGTGGTAGGTGCAACGCTGCCTAAAAGAGCAGCAACCAGAGAGAACCAACTGGTGGTACCCAAAGAAAACTCAGATATTACACAAGACCAGCCAATGGATTGGTATAAATTAGAAGACCTTTAGCAAGGAGATGATAGGACATGCTTATGGGGTATAGATTGCAGCCATGGTCCAAGAATGATTTCATGGAATCACAGAATGCCTAGAGTTGAGAGGGACCTTCAAAGATCATCTAGTCCTACCCTCAGAATGGTCTTCCAGATCTATTTTGTGCCCAACAGAGCCAGTCTTCCAGGGCAAACCCAGTAAGTCAATCTTCCCACAATCACAATGTACTCACTCTTACATACATGCTTATGCCATCCAGGTACCAAACATGAGCTAGGTAGTCTTTTCTGGGAACATCTTTCCCCAACACCCAGCACTAGTGCATGGCTCAGAAAACCTGAAGCAGCTTTCTCTGGTTGTCCTAATCCAGAGGGTCATATTGTGATATCCAGACCATCCTTCCCAAACATATACAGACTCCTCTACCTCTCAGTCTGAAATGATTGAAAGTTGCTAAGCTAGAGTCATTTTCCACCTGAAGGAGAGTCCATAATCCAGCCTTTTTCTGTCCCTCTGTGGATTACAAACCCCTCAGGCCAAGGACCTGTTACTTCAGCTCCAAAGACAACATGGCAGTGATCTTTGATGGAAGCTCCAGATACTTCTCTAATAGAGATCAAATGTCTAATGATGCATTTTCAGTGCTTGAATAGAACAACCATCTCCCAGATCCTGTCTATCCACCATGTGTAGCCTTTCTTGACCCCAGAACCAACATTCCATACCAGCTACTGTTGCAGACAGGAAGTCTTGGCCATGGCAAAGCATTGGACCCCATGGGCATGTATTCCTGTATGCTGAAAGTGTGAAACAAATTACGTGTTAGAATTTACTCCACCAGAAAACACCCATATAAAACAAATCATGGTTGAGTGTCCATCAAGTGTGAAAAAGTACAATTGGACCTGGATCTAGAGCATAATCTTTACCAAGTACAGAAGAAAACTGGGTGATTTCCACAACCTCGTTACTACATGCATCGCATGAGGATCTGGCACCCCTTTTCTACTTCTTGCACTTATGAGATTGCTGAACTTGTTTCTCAGCAATTATTAGTGCTCCTTGGTTATGCAGAGCTGCTGCTTTGATGTCTTCAATTGTCTGTACTCAGCACCAATGTCCTGATCAGAGGTGCAGCAGAATAACGCTTGGAGGTGGGTTTCACACCTGAGGTTTTGCAATTAGCTTTATTTTGCAGTTTAAGCTTTTTTTATGTTCTCCTCTAGCCTGATTAACATCTACAGCCACTTTGCTGTACACTACTGCTGCTCCTCCCCAGACTTAAAGGTAGTTCTTTTTCTATGTATTAAATTATAGGTGCTAAACATGCAACTTGAAAGGTTTCTCTAACCATCTCTCAGGGCTTCTTCCTCTTAGTAAGCAGAGAGGATTCCAGGAGAGGTAACTACCAAAAAAACCCATGGCCTACCGTTGAAGATTTAGAGCCATAGTAGACCCTTTAGAGCCAGAACATCCAGAAACCAACCAAATCATCTTTCTTAAAAATACCTGTTGTTATAGAGGGAACAAAGATGATCCAAGAGCTGGAACCGTTCTTCTGTGAAGACAGGATGAGAGAGTTGGGATTGTTCAGCCTGGAGATGACAAAGTTCCAGGGAGATCTTATAGCAGCATGCCACTACTTAAAGGGTGCTCTAGGAAAGATTGGGAGGGACTCATTAGCAGAGGGTGCAATGATGAGTGCTAATGGTTTCAAACTAAAGGAGGACAGATTTAGATATTATGTTAGGAAGAAATTCATCACGGAGGTTGACAAGATGTTGGAACAGGTTGCCCAGGTAAACTGTGGATGCTCCATTTCTGGAAGTGTTTAAAGCTAGGTTGGATGTGGCTCTGGGTACCCTTGTCTAGTGAGGGGTGTCCATTCCCTAGGCAAGGGGTTGAATCTGGATGATCTCTGAGGTCCCTTCCAACCCAAACCCCTCTGTGATTTGATGAATCTAATGATTTTCCTACTCACGTCACAGCTGTCTTTAGTGATGCAGGATAATTGCTCCATACGGGTGTCAGAGGAAAGATTTCAAAAGCCCAAGCTTTTCATTCTTGAAGAAAGACTCCTTTTTTGCTCAAGGCAGTTGGAGAACACTTCATGTGCAAACAAGAAGTGTGTAGCTACCCCAGCCTTCCCAACTCCAGGTGCTAATTTAACAGAAATTGGCTTAAAAAAAAGTGTCAGATACTACTGCAAGATAAATTTTCAAAGGCTGAGGGCATGAAGCAGAGGTGAGAATAAAGTCACCCCATCAGCTCCTGGAGGAAGAAGATGAAGATAGTCCATGGCAGGCTTACAGCCGGGCAGGTCCACCCCCCCTCCCCGGGTGGGACATGGTGCAGTCCCACCGCTGTCCATGGTACCGCCGGCCGTGAGGGTTCCCGGCTCTCCCAGGAGTTCACCTCGGGTCTGGCTGCCAGGCGGCAGCCTGTGCACTCCTCAATTCCAAAAGCCATAGAGAAGAATGTTGATATTACTGTTTGGATGTACCTAGACTCCCAGAAATTTCCTAAGGTAAGTGCTCTGCTCTCAAGGAAAACATGATCATAGAATTTCAGGTTGGAAAGGATCTCAAGGATCATCTAGTCCAAATTTTCTTGGTAAAAGCACCACATAGACAAGCAGGACCAACGCCCTGTCCAGCCATATCTTAAGAGTGTCCAGTGCTGGGAACTTCATCATTTCCCTGAGAACATTATTCCAATTGATCATTGTCTTTGTGAGGGTGACAGAACACTGGAACAGGATGCCCAGAGATGTTGTGGACTTCCCTTCACTGAAGAATTTCAAAACTCACCTGGACACATTCCGTGTAACCTAACCTAGGAGATTGTGCTCTGACAGGGGTAGGTTCGACTAAATGGTCTCTAAAGGTCTTTTCCAACCCCTCACATTGTGTGATCCTGTGACAGTTTTCCTCGTATGCCCCAAGTAACCAATCACCCTTCATGTTCTCCACATGACTGTGTAAAAAGGGAGTCTCCATCTTCTTTGGGGCCACATTATCACCCATCGGATCATTACAACCCAAACCATTCTGTGATCCTACTCTACAGGTAATAAACTGTGTTGGTTTTCATAGACAAGTCCATGGAAAGCTGGACATATACCTCAGAACTACTAGGTCTCCAAAAAAAGTAAATTATCCTAAAATCTTCTCTTCTGAGAAGCTGCAACTCGGTCCAATGATCAGATACAATGTGCTTCTGTATCCTCCTGGAGTCTACAGAGGACCTTTGCTCTCTGATGCTCCCTGCCCACAGGCAGTTCCAAGCATCATGTCCAGCCAATGCATGGAACAGTTTGTCCCCCAAAGCTTCCTTGAACCAAACCACAGCTCTCCTAATACTGACATTGTTCAAACATGTTCCCTGAAGAGCTTCTGACTGTGTAGCTTGGGGTTTCCTTATTATGCTTCCCTGGGACAAAGCAGAAATGGAAAACAAAGACATTTCTTTCCACAGCCTCCTTAGTCATGACGTTTCTAAGGTTACAGGACCTAACAGTGCTGAGTCAGGGGTTGGACTTGATTATCTTAAAGGTCTCTCACAGCCAAAATGTGATTCTCTGGTTCCTCAGAATTTACCTGCCCATGTCCTTCCAAATAGCCACCAGCACAAACAATACTCCTAAGCTCACAGTGAATTCAGCTCCACCCCTGTGCATTCTTTCTACTTTTCCTCTAATTCTCAGCATTATATCCTTGTTTTACTGTTAAAAATTCTGTTCATAGATTCATAGAACAGTTCAGGTTGGGAGGGACCTCAAAGATCATCTAGTTCCAACCCCCTTGCCATGAGCAGAGACTCCACCCACTAGACCAGGCTGCTCAAGGGCCCTACCAATCTGGCCTTGAACACTTCCAGGGAGGGGGCAGCCACAACCTCCCTGGGCAACCTGTTCCAGTGTCTCAGCACCCTCATCATGAATAACTTCCTCCCCTCTTCCAGGTTCTAATCATTCCTCCTGGTCCTACCACTTCAAGTCCTTGGAAACAGCCCCTCCACAGCTTTTCTGTAGCCACCTTCAGATACTGAAAGAATGCTATAAGATCTCCCTGGAGTCTTTTCCAGGCTGAACAGCCCCAACTCTCTCTCTCTGCCTGTCCCCATAGGAGAGGTGCTCCAGCCCTCCAAACATCCTTGTGGCCCTCCTCTGGACACGTTCCAACAGTTCAATATCTTTCTTGTGTTGGAGGCTCCAGAACTGGATGTAGTACTCCAGATGGCATCTCAGGAGAGCCGAATAGAGGGGGATGATCACCTCCCTCGACCTACTGATGACACTTACCTTGATGCAGCCCAGGATGCA
>VZRI01013645.1:278426-307177 GCA_013397515.1 Upupa epops | reverse complement strand
GGGTGGGGGACGGGCGGCTGCCCCCGGAGCTCCCAAACTTTCCCAGCGCGGCAGCCCGCCCCTTCCAGCGCCGCCGAGCCCGGCGCCGGAGGCGGGAAACGGCAGCCGGTGCTGCCACCGCGAGGCCGCCGCCGCGCACTGAACGCAGCCGGGGCCGGGGCCGGGCCCAGCCGCCCTCCGAACCCCGGCCCAGGCACCAGGGCTATTCGCCACACGAACCGTCCCCGGAGACCCAGCACCGGGCTGTGGAGCGAGCAGAAGGCACCGTACAGCTGAGCAAGTCCCCATATCAAAGCTAGTGTGGAGCACCCCACAGCTTGGCCCCCAAAGGCAGAGCTCTGACACTCCGGGGGTTACTACTGCAGTGTCACCAAGTTTCAGCACTACTTTAATCTCCATCTCCATCACTGTACTGCTGCTTCACTCCGTAATGCAAGGAAAACTTCTCTGAGTCTCCTTTTCTGGAGACATTCAAGACCTGTATGGATCTGCTCCTGTGCGACTTGGTCTGGGTGATCCTGCTGTGGCAGCGGGATTGGACTGGATGATCTTTTGATGTCTCTTCGATCCCTAAGGATCCTGTGATTCTATGAAAACAATACAAATGAGAACCTGCTGCAACCCCCGCATGCCACACGGACAGCAGGAGTGTCCTGGCTTCTACCACAACACTCACTCTGAGTAGTTGCTATATCCTGTTCAAAGCACCTAGTATCACAGTCTCACAGTACTGATGAGGCTGGAAAAGACCTTAAAGATCATCCAGTCCAACCTAAAACCAACCAAGTAAACCTAAACATCTGACACCTAGCTCACGCCACTCAGCACTTCATCCAGCCTGACCTTGAACACCTCCAGGGACGGTGACCCATCACCTCTGCGGGCAGCCCGTTCCAAAACCGGATCACTCTTCCAGTAAAAAACCTCTTCCTAATGTTAAGTCTAAACCTCCCCTGTACGTGACTTTATAGAGAAACAGATATTCAAATGAAAAAGACACTATCTTTAGGGTGGTGTTGGTTTTCATTACAACGAGCAGTGAATGCACTGCACAGGAGGATAAGCCAGTACCGGGCAGTACTCTTAATGGCAAAGCTCATTAGAACCCATTAACATCTCCCAAAATCAGCCAGCCTTCACAAGAAATGCCCAAATGCCAAGCAATGTGCAGAGCTCCACCATGCATCCCCCTCTCGTGATGCAGTGGCACGCATGGTCTTCAGAGCACCATGAATGACACAGCCTAGGCCAGCAGTGAGCAACTTCCACAATTCATACAGAATTACATTAGGGAGCAACAGCTACAACTCCCCCACCCAGAGAAATGACTCTGCTTCCATGGTGTTTGGATACTTCTGAAGATACAGAAATGAGTTTTCTTTGAGACAAGGAGCAGAATTTATGGAACAAAAAAGAACCCCCAGGACTTTAAGTCCATTGATTGTTCTGCCAATACAGGTGTCTTCAGGATTAAGTAAGGTCTCCAAGCATTAAAGAAGTCCAGACATACTGAACGATACTCCTGATCAGATTATACGCTTTGGTTTCAGAGACCCTGACAATCCTCATCTTGGCACGGCCCTTCCTCAAGAACTTTAAGAAAAAGAGAGTGAATGCAGGAGTATGAGGTTCTCATTTTTCGGAACGCTGAATTTCCATCTCTCAAAGGCTCGGCAGACCGACAATGCCTGAAAACACATTTTCAGCTTGATTCTATAGTGAATAAATATGACATTTATATGAATAAATATGACACTTAAGGAGTCCTCTGCAATTTTTAGGTGTGGTGATTTGCATTTTTTCTTTTGCCATCTGGAATAGCTTAAAATAACCTGCTTTGAGCACAGGCAGCATAAAGAACTTGTCATTGTTTTGATACAGGCCAGGCTCTCCTCAGCAGAGCTCCGTTTTATCTGCTCTGACTAATGCAGTGACATACCACAGAATCATTCATAGAATCATGGCTGCTAAGGTCCTCCAGGATCATCAAGTCCAGCCCTCATCCCAACATCTCCCCAACCCCTAGACCATGGCCTCTAGCTACTTGGTTTTTAAACACCTCCAGGGATGGTGACTCTTCTCCCTGGGCAGCCTGGTCCAGTGCTCTACCACTTCTTTCTGAGATCAAATCTAAACCTCTCCTGAAGCAACTTGAGGCCATCTCCTGTCATCTTAAAGACAAAGACTACACAAACCCACCTGGGACCCTCCAGGGAAGGGATTCCCCAAGTCTCCCTGGCTGACAGTTTTGTCCCATCCCCTGATGCTCACACCACTGTGCCCCAAGCCCAAAGACTCTTTTGTGCTCCATCAGTGGAAAGTGCTGCTCTGCTCAGGGCTCCCTCTGAGCTGCTGGCACAGCAAAGCTGTTTTGTTTTTGGCTGAGCACTCGGCATCTGAGCTCTCATGTGGTTGGAGCCCATTTTTTTAGCAAGAATGAAAACAGTGGATTAATGAGCTGCTTGTGGCTAATGTGCAGGGTTTCTCAGAACTGGTGCTATTAGAGCCCAGCGTCATGTAGGAGGTAAATGGCAGCACATGGTGAATAAAGCAGTGATATAACAGATGTCACCTCATAAACACATTATGTTTGATATTTCTACAACCAATATCCCTGTACAGACTCATGCCCTATGCAACACCATGAACTGCATGAGGTGGAGGAGGACACTCAGAATGTCAACAAGTTTTGGTCCACAGCTACCCAGAAGCTGCTCCAGAATGTCAGTCTCCTTCAGAACAGAAAAGCATGCTCGTCTACAGCACGGGGAAAGGTTCTGGAATTTGGATGTGTAACACGAGGAAAATACTAAGCAAACCCACCCCAACTTAGCCACACAGAACAGTAAAACACTTCATGTTTGCTTCTTCTAGCAAGCCAGGCTCCGGCATCCCGCACGCCTTTCTATCTTGGAAACTACTTTGAGTTTATTGAAACAAAACCACCTGACCAGCAATGTTAATGATCTCAGCCTCAATAATTCTGTGATTCTGTTAAAAATAAAAGCTTTACTCTAACTTGAGCTTGCAGTAGTTTCTGTAGAACTGATGAAGTGCTGCATGCAGGCCTAAGCAGAGCAAAAGTTCTGGACAAGACCCACCTTTCCCCCCAGCTCAGTTGGAGCATTCCCGAGCAAACACAGCTACAGAAGGCCACCACATTTTTACAGCACAGCAAGGTCAAACTGAACTCATTTCAGATCACAGATCGTAACAGATACCTACAGGTTTTCAGAATGACAATTGTGGACTATTAATAAACTCTCAGCTGCATGATGCTGTTATTGACCATGAAAAAGCTTCCATCCTGAATGCACTATAGCACAAGAAGCGGCAGAGGCATCTGCAAACAGTTGATGCTATCAAGTGGCACACAGTTCCTTAGATCTGGGCACTTCACTCAGCTGCCTTTCAGTCCTTTCTGAAAACCTGACCTGTTGTGAATGAGGAACAACTCTGAACTGGATTGTACAAAGCTAACAATCTTTGCCAAATAAATTAACTTCAAAAATCTTTCCTGTCTGCTTCTACCTAAATGAAGTGCTGCCTAATTTAAACTGCTTCAGCCTAACCAAGAGCGCTTGACCTTTTCAGTCAGGCATACCACATAGTCCGTTCTGACATCAAGGGAAACTCGGACACCAAGGCCCTGCCACATGAACAGAATGATTTGTACGGCTAGCCTGCGTGTGTGAAGCAGGGCTGACGCCTCCCCAAAGCACCAGAACTGTTGAGGACACGCTGCAACGCTGCCTGCCTCCAAGAAATACTTTCACAGCCTCCCAGAAAAAGCTCAATTCCTAAAATTCCTGTCCTTTTTATTTTTGGGAATTGAGACGGAATAAGCTGTGTGTCATACTGACTGTCTAGGGAGGTGAAGAACTTNATTTTTGGGAATTGAGACGGAATAAGCTGTCTAGGGAGGTGAAGAACTGTCATGGCTGTTACTCTTCTCAAGAAGCAGTAAGACAGGAGCTTACTTTTCAGTGTCAATAGCAAGCTCACCAGGAGCAGTCAGTAATGAAGCTACAGAGATGCAGCGTCCCAGGTGAACAGTCCTGAAGGCAACAACGCACTGCTGTGTGGTTTTTGGTGACCAAATCCTGGGCCTCGGCTATTACCTGAAGACAAAATGCTGATAACTAACTTCCTGAGCCTTCTAAAATGCTGAACAGAGTAACATCTACAGATCTAAGCTTCCTATAGACATAGGCAGAGCATGGAAAAGGTGACAGAGTGCAGCACTCTGAAAAAGTTCTGGCGGGAGAGGACAGTCTTGTCAAGAACTCAGCAGCCAGCAAGAATGACAACTTCTTTCATGTCTTGGAATAATAGTTTTGAAAATAATGAACCAGATGATCTGTAAGGTACCTGCCCACTTAAACCACTCTGGATCTATGTCAGATACAAATAAATGTTCTGTTTATCAAGGAGATTGTTCCCATCGGCCAGTGAATCACTCTTAGGGAGGAACAATACTACAAGGATTGCACACACAGCACTGTATTTTCCTGGAAGGAAACCTAAGAGAATGTTAACAATTTTTCTACACCTACATTTCACTCTCTATGAGAAAGTCCAGGAGTCAGAAGACTGAGGAAATCCTCTGACATCCTCTTCGAAGGAAAAACAACTCTAACATGAGTGATTTCCTGCTGCTCCTTTAAACACAAGTTGGTGATTCTGTGGATCACGAGTGTTAGTCCATTTGGCCTATTTTTGATAGCACTGTCAGGGCTTGGGCCACTTTATTTCTCCGTATGGAGCACACAAGACTTTATGATCTGTTTCTGTTACCCACTAGGTCTGTTCTCACAAACAAGTCTTCTACTTTCACCCTACTAAGAATTTTATCTTTTCTTTCTGACTATGAGTGCTTTTCCCTGGGAAAATGCTAGAGAGACACAGATGCACAGATCATTAGGGGTTGAAGAGACCTCCAGGGGTCATCGAGTCCAACTCAAGCAGGATCATAGAACACAAGACAGGACACACAGAAACGCATGCAGAGGGTCTTTAAAGTCTCCAGAGAAAGAGACTCCATAACCTCCCTGGGCAGCCCATTCCAGTGCTCTGTGACCCACACAGTGAAGAAGTTTTTCCTCACGCTGAGGTGGAACTTCCTGTGCTCCAGCTCACACCCACTGCCCCTTGTCCTATCATAGGACGTAAATGAAAAGAGATTCTCTCTTTTTTCTTGACACACAGCCCTCGTGAATTTATAGACATTGATTAAGTCACTTCATAACCTCCTCTCCAAGCTGAAAAGCCTCAGGTCTCTTGTTAAATTTTCAGGTCTCTTGTTAAATTCTTCTTCCTGGCTCAACTGTTTATTCCTTGAACTCCCCATCTACCCCTTATTTGATTCACAGACTGTGCCTGGGAAGACCTCTAGGTAATTCCTTACGCATGATGCTAGAGTTTCTCTCTGAAAAACCGCTCCTCATGGATACACACTCCACAACCACCTTAGGAACTTCCAAAAACCTCACAAGACATGCAACTCCAAACAAGGATTCCATCGGCACCCTCTGTGAGTGCCATCTGAAAACGTGATTTGCAAAAGCCACAGAAATACACTTACAGTCCCATCTGCTCTCCACACACCGTGTCACACAAACCACTGCTCAGGGTAATACCACTGCTTTTGGAAGCAGTTATGTTAAGAAACAAACATTACAGCTTCTCACTCTGTCTCAACATTCTTTAAATAAACTGAATTGAGACTACTTACCTAACCACGTCGCAATAAGAACAGAATCAATTCCCTCTATAGGCTCACATATTCTAGCAACTACTGGATGTATTTGCTGTGACAGGTAGTACTGGGTATCAACAGAAAGACTGTCTTGCTTTTGCAACTGCTCTGGAGCATATGCTCGCTGGCTGGCACTGAGGTTTGATCCATCCTGAGACCGGAAACAGATACAAAACAAAGTGTGAACAAAGTAAAATGCACATTCAGTCTAGACAAAGGATTATATTTTAAATATTACCCATGGTTTTAATGCAAAAGTCTTACACAAGCCTTCTCTTTTTGTTGATTTATTAAGCATCCAATACAAACCCAGCAGTAGTAACAAAAAAGAAAACCCCTAAAAAATTGCATTGCTGATGCTGGCATCGAGTAGCAAGTTCAAGAATGTAAATCCAGCTTGTATTATTGCAGCCTCCATGTGCAAATCAGTAAGAGTAGACAGAGTAAACAGTCCCATCTGTCAATTCTGAAATGCACAATGCAAACACATTGTAGCTATCAGCCTAGTTAAAAATACGCGGAGGGCATTCATTCTGGATCCCCTTTGTGCTAAATGAGCATTATCATTTTGCACAACAAGCAAATTCTAAGTCATGGATCTCAAAGCTCTATCTTTTGCTAGAAAATTTATATTCTTTGATTCCATGAAGAAACAAACTGAACGGTTAGAGATCAGACCATCACTCGTTGGCACGCAAAGAAATGACAGAGGCAATGGTTATCGATTTGGAACAGCAACATCTGAAATATTTGGAAATAGTGAAAGAAACACGTGGTGGCATCAGAAACCTAGAGAGAAACACCAACCAGAGGCTGGAGCATACACTACATTCTTCTCCAGCTTGAAAGAGCAAGAGAAGATAACTCCATTTGGGAATGCAGTAATTAAATTGCAAACGCTATTCACAGAGGAATTTGGTATCAACTCCCAGAAGATGGTACTGTTCTGGAAAACATCACTTCCTCAGTCTGTGGAACTGTATTCCCAATCCATAACTACACTGGGAAATCTTCTTTGTAACGTGTGCCCATAATCTTAGAACAGATTGTAAGGTGCTATTTTAACAAGTGTTCCTTTACACAAAGCAGCTTGAAGTTGGGGAGGGGGGTGTGTTAAGTATCACAGCTTCTTTTCTGCTAAGTACAGTCTCCTTTTTGCCTTTCTCCCCCCACTGATGCATTCACATATGACACGTTCATTTTTCATTTAAGATGAGCTACTGGCTTAAACAGGGTCAGTAACCATGGACTGCAAAGCCATCACTAATAAAGACAGACTGCAAGCCACTGGTCCCTCCTACTCCTTTCAGACAACTTAGCATTCAGAACAAAATTAATTTAGGACTATTCAGCTCATCCAGCTGCTTTGCAAAAATAATTACAATGCAATTCCTTCAACTCCCTTCTTTCAACAAGTATATTCTTCTCTTGCATTGTGCCACTGCTCAGCCATACCCACAGCCCAGCTCTCCTAAGTCTTGGCAGCTTTGTCATGTCAGGCTAAGAACTCTCAATTAAATAAAATGCATTCTCTTTTCAGTTGTTAACAATGAAGGAGCTGAACCAGTGGTCCATCGCAGAAGTCACGTTGCCAAGCCCCCCAGTTTGGCATTAGAGATCCCTTGGTCCATCTACTCCAGCGTAAGCTTCTTCTTTGTAAAAGCAAAGGATTTGGCGAGAATGATACGCATTTATAGGATAAACACTTGAAAACAGCACGTTTCTCACATTCCCCATCTCTCCAACAGAGGTACTTCCAGATCGATTCATGACTATGAATTGCAAAGCCACAGGTTGAGACTAGATAGAACAGTGGTGCTATTTAACCACCACGTATATTTCCCAAATAGGACAGGTTCTTTGCCATCAGAATTTTCCTCTCCTTAAAACAGTAATTTCCTTGAAAGTAAGCTCTAGTTCCAAAGAGATATAAATCCAGCAACTTCTATGAGGAAATCTGATATGGAAATACTCAGAAGAGCTGAGCTGATCACAGTGGTTCTTTCTGGCTCTAAAAACCTCAATGTAGCACAGAAAATTGACTACAACTGTAAGATAGTAACACTTCCAATGCCAAACCACTTGTTCCAGGTGTCGAGTTGGTTTTCTTTGCCATCTCTCCAAACAATACACGGTATTTAGAAGAATTTTTACCTGACAAATGATGTATGACACAGTGTCTCCTGCCTTCACCTTTCGGCCTCCTTGAGAGTTTATCCACATGGCAACATGCACGTGTGGCAAGGTTTTTTTGTCAGGATAATCCTGAGGGTCTTTTGTCAGTGCCTAAGAGATCAAAGGAGGAAGCAAACGTAACTATGAGAGAAGTATTTTACTCCAGCAATGGCCATCTTACAACTTTAAAGACAAGAATGCTTAGTAGCTGCCTTCATCTGTCTACTGTTCACAAGTACATTGAAGTTGGGATGAAAAATGTGTAATAAAGGTCTTTTCCAGGCAGTAAAGTCTGGGTACCAGTCCTTCATATTTTCAAAATGTTGTTAGTAATAAAATACAAGGATGCTCTCATAGTTAATGTCTGGTAATTCCTGACATTCAAAGCACAGCAGTTCAGAACAGCTACAGACACGATGCGATTGTTCTAACATTCAACTACATCGGAAATGAGAACTTGAAGCAGAACACCAAAATACAGCCAGAGGGTACCCTCTTCCCTTGGTCAGGTCACAAAGCAAAGGGGAGTATCAAGTAGTTCAGTGTATTTCACAAAGTGTAGCAGGAGGATACAACACACATACTCCACGTGTCTCATGCTGCTGAGATTCCACAAGGAGTTCTTCCTTTCCATACAATAAAAAGCCGTGTTTCAATACTTACTACTACCCCACTTGTTAGAAACAACTCAGACATTTGACTGAAGAGTGAAACACATCTTCCAAAGGAGCACACCAGAGGAGTAGTCAGCATTGGAAGTAGCAACTATTCCATCTGGTTTATCTCTTACTGGGACACCAAGTCATCTCAAGGCATCAGAAGAGTCTTTTTATTAAGTCAACCATAAAATCAGCTGATTTCTCTGACAACCTAAAGACATTTCTAAACTGATGAAGAGTCTTACAGAGCAGACAGATGTCCAGCTGGCAAAAGAAAACTTCAGATTTAGATTTTTTGGGGAAATCTTGTCTACTAGAAGCCTGAGAGGAGCATGTAATATCCACTTGATTAGTGAAACACCCCCCAGTGAGATGGGGAAGAGACTTGTGAAGTCAGAAATACACACTTTGTTGAGGATTCATAAACATAAACCAAAGCCACCACGCTGCTGTATTCAGGTAGATAAAGTGGTATAGTTTACTTCTTGCTGCAGGAAGGTCTTGACTGAGATCTCCAATTGCCTAACAGCTTGCTTCTGTAGAGCTTTTGGGGGGAATAAGCTAACATTAGCATGCTTTCACTTGGATTTTCCAGAAAACACAACATTTCATCATTTTCCATCGCATGCTTCTGTTTATAAACCTGAAATATGAAGTAACAATTTAGGAGACAACTTCTCCTAAATCTCCTAAAGAACTTCAGCTACCATGGCACTCTTAGAGTGCACAACCAGCGTGGAAGACTGCAGGAATGGAGAAGACATCATGTTACTATTCTGAGGAAGCAAGGCTGCTCCCCAGCCCTGCCTGCAAGGCATCTTTGCTCATGCTGCAGGATCTCTGCAGCGTGTTCCACGCTATTCAGTACCTAATAGAACTCCTGATATTTCACTGCATCGTAAGGATTAAAATAGCTTTTATATCAGCAGTCAGTATATTCAGGAACAGCAGTTTTTCTGAGACAGAAGAGGGCTGACACATCATTTACCTTGTTTATTTCAAACTGATTGACGGGGACTCGGCCACCGATCACATTTTCTCCGATTTCTATGAGCCGCCTCTGAATATTTTCCACAATTACATCCCGGGGCTGATCAGAAAGAATCTGACCAATGACATAGCTACCAAAACAAAAGACAGAGACAACAAGCTTAAGACATGCAAAGCAATGTGTTACAATAAACACAATCCTCTCTAACACTGGGTTTCATCTAGAAATTAAAGAGCTTGAGGATGAAGTGGTGTGTAAAAACCTGCAGGTTATTTCACGTTGTGTTTTATTTATTAATTCATTTCACTAAAAGCAAATCATTGCTACTAGTTGTAGTGTAAACAGTGACTGGGGATCATCAGGGGCAAGCAGTTTCTATTTTCCTCTCCCGTTTCATTTTGCTGCTCACTTTTCCAGAGCAGGTATCACAAGATGGGGGAGAAGAGAGCACGTCAAGTAAACAAACTCTTGCCTATTTCTGTAAGATGTGGAAGATGTGCCAGCTGCAGAAGAGTTAGTCACTAAGAACACTCTCCAACATTTGTATAGCTTTAATTACTAATACATTCCTAACTTGGAAAAATTTGCTTCTATTATGATGCATCTTTTCTTAGAAAATGCAACTCTTAAGAACAGTGAGTGAGTGTGTGCTGTGCTTTTACAGATGTAGGAAGTATCACAGAATCACAGAGTGTTAGGGGTTGGAAAGGACCTCAAAAGATCATCCAGTCCAATCCCCCGACACAGTAGGACCCCCTAGAGCCAGCCACACAGGAACAGTCCAAGTGGGTTTAAAACGTCTCCAGAGAAGGAGACTCCACAACCTCCCTGGGCAGCCCCTTCCAGGGCTCTGGCACCCTCACTGGGAAGAAGTTTCTCCTCACCTTGATGTGGAACCTCCTCTGTTCCAGCTGACACCCGCTCCCCTTTGTCCTGTCATTGGGTGTGCCTGAGCAAAGTCTAGCTCCTTCCTCCTGACACCCGCCCTTTCCATATTGATCAACAGTCATGGGGTCACCCCTCAGTCTCCTTTTTTCCAAGCTCAAGAGGCCCAACTCCCTCAGCCTTTCCTCATCAGGGGATCCCTTCCATTTGAGCCACAAGCTACTGAAGTTTTCAAGAGACGGCATGCAATATCAGTTGAGCCAATGACCACCTCTCCACCCACTCTGATTTTCTTTTTACAGTGCTAAATTCATTATTTCTAGTGAACTGCAATATTAAAATGGCTCAGGCAGTGACAATTAACAAATCAACACAGTCTTCACTGTAATGAAGTACTGAAAGAACCTCATTTGAGAAATGGATGAGAAACAGTCTTGAGCGAAGAGACTGTCTCCTCAGGCTGCACCCGGTGCACTTCCAGCTCTATGAGAGGATGCTGAAAGAGCTGACCACTATCTTTTTTAACCATCTTTGAACAAAAATCTGACCTAAAGCCTGTGACCCAAAGCAGATGATACCAGCGCTGGAACAAGACTTCAGCTGTGATTTATAAAATCTCAGATATGAAACTGAGACAACTCAAACACACAGCTCCACAGAAGCTACATACAGGTTAGAAATGCCTGGCCTTGCACAAGCACAGCAGTGCCCTGATGCTGTGTTCACCATATCCCGCTAAAACCAGTTAAGATGCCCTAACACTGATGTTAGTTACCAACCCACGCCGTTCAGGGAGCAGCTTAAAACAGAGCAAGGACAATGATGCCACAGAGAAACTCACTTTCCTGTCTCTTTTGCCAGATCACACCAGTCTCTTCGGACTATATCCAATCCTTTCAGTTCTTGTTTAGTCACGTATTTCCCATCTCCTGTTGGTTCCACAGTCAGAGCAGCGTATTTCTTCTTCTTTAACAGTAGCAAGGACTTAAAGACACCATCAATATCGATTTCCAGCAATTTATACAGCTTGTTCACTTCACTTTTGATCTGCAAATGCACCAACATTAAAAACAAAATGAAGCAGGGCAGAGAGAATCACGGGACTGAACATGACCTTGCAGATAACTCACTCCAGCCCATTTTATTCAGGCAGCAACTCCACCTAGCCCCTCACACAGATTAAACGAGCAAGGGATTTCAGAGTAGAGACCCACCCAGAGATGGTGACTCTGAGATAACATGGAAACTGCTTTATGAAAAAGGTGCTCAGCAAAGGCACGTCTGGTTTTTAATCCCCCTTCAACGAGGGATGGGAGAACCACGACTGCAGACCAGAGCCACGTGTATGTACATTAGTGAATGCTCGTGTAAAACAGGCACCCAGGGGGAAGGGTTCATTTCCATCCTTCCCCACAATAGCCCAGCTTTTTGCTCCAAGGAAAAGGTGCCATTTTCCTCAACACAGCCTTGATCCTACCAACACACTGCAGCTTGGAACTGTGCTTGGTACGTTGATACAGCACCAAATATCAGGTGGCTCTGCATATCTTNCATTTTGGACACTCATGGTAACTTCAGGGTGGTAAAAATTTAATGCAATCACTTCTTAAAATGCATAAGAGTGGTGGGACCTGCAGACGGAGCACTGTTCCTACTCCCTAGCTTCCACACGCTGGCAAGTTCCTCTTCCTCGGGGCCTATTCTGTGTTTAAGCCATGGAGTCCCCTCTCCGCTCAGTGTTACAACCAAATCTTTACAAAGCAAACGTTCCTTACCTTATTCCCTAGCTTGAAGACCTCATCCAAATTGGTGCTGTTTGTGTTGATCATGATGGAGTCTGTGTCTCCGTAAATCACTTCGAGGTTCATCTAAATGAAACAGAGAGTTTTGAACAAACAAACCACAACCACTCCAGCGTTTTCAAGTCCCACCTCAGTTTTAAGATACAAAAATACCGTTCTCTGGTTATGATCCCTAAAGTGTTCTGGGGTTTAGTACTTAAAAGTAAGGTTTTACGGAGAAGGCTGTCAGATGCATTTGGATGTCAAGAGAATCATGAAACTAAGCCTGTGCTGTGTTAAAAACAATTAAAAATCACTCGTTAAAACTTTCACTAGATGAATGCCAGAAAAATAAGTCAGCAACACGTCTACACTTGAGAAATAGCAGGGACTCTGATCACAGAATAGTTTCAGCTGGAAGATCAAGTACAACCTTTTCCCAGTCCTATCAGCACCACTAAACCATGGGCTCCAGTAAACGTCTACCCTTCAATACTCCAGGGATGGAGACTCAACCCCCTCCCTGGGCAGCTGTTCCAGTGCCTGACAAGCCTTTCAGCAAAGAAATCCCTCCTGACATCCATCCTGAACCTCCCCTGGTGCAGCTGAAGGCCATTTCCCCTCATCCCATCACTGGCCACTAGGGAGAACAGAGCAACCTCTCTTCCTCACCACAACTTCCTTTCAAGTAGTGGTAGAGAGCAAGGTCTCCCCTCAGTCTCCTCCAGGCTAAACAGCCCCAGATCCCTCACACCACACAAATAACTCCGGACTGCTAGAACACAAGAAGACCAAGTAACCTGTTCCATTAGCAGCCATCACAGAACTATGGCAAACAAGGCATTCTGGACTGAAGAAAGCATGCACTTGGCTAGTTTAACTTGACACAAACCTAGGGGCTGTACTGCCTAGTGGATACAGTCACTGAGACCACAGTCTTACAGATGTGACTGCTCTTCTTAACGTTTCTGGTTGTGCCCATAGAATCATGGTTCCATCTCCCTACTCCTACCCCTTCTCCCGCTGTGATCTGACTCCCCACGTAGGTCTATCCATGGACAGCAGATCTTTCAGGGAGCAAGGCACTCCTTCTGGATAAGGATCTATCTATTGCTGCTCACAAGTTTTGTATACTCTGGTTGAACTACTGAATGATTACACCCGGAGAGAAATTCCAACACCTACTTGATTCCTTCTCTCTGACTGACACTTTATCTCTCGCATCATCTCTCTTTGTGATCCTTGCAAGAACTTAATTGCTCTGTTCAAATACCNCAAGTTTTGTATACTCTGGTTGAACTACTGAATGATTACACCCGGAGAGAAATTCCAACCCCTACTTGATTCCTTCTCTCTGACTGACACTCTACCCCTCACATCATCTCTCTTTGTGATCCTTGTAAGAACTTAATTGCTCTGTTCAAATACCTGCCACAGTACTCTGGGGTAACAGAGCAGACTCTGGAGAAACTAAGGCACGTAAAAAAGTCTGAAGTGCTTAAGAAAGGCACAGCAAGCAGAAAGGTGCAAAGAGAAACCATTAACACCCGTAAATGCCACCAAAAACCCAGTCAGNCCTGGTCTGGCCAATGTTGTGGTGTCAGCTCCTGGGCTGAGCTGGATGAGCTCAGAGGGCTTTTCCAGCCTCAACAACTCTGTGATTCTGTAATACTAACTCGAAAGATAAAAACTCAGTGTCTTTAATGGTGGCAAAATCACCGCAGCTGTAAATAAAGCAGCGCGGCCATGTCCACGGTAGACTCCATACAGTCAAACAGCCCACCCTGTGACAGAGCTTAAAGGATGCCAAAAACTAAACCTCAATAAAACCCTAGAACACATGGTGTAACAGGTCTGCGAGTAAACTCTAATTAGCACTGTTGCTAATTTGCTCGAAACAGTCGCACACAGGCTTCAAGCCGGGGCCGGATCATATCTGTTGAAGGCAAATCAAAAAGCCTCCAGTCCATTAGGAAGGATTACATTCTAAACCAGGCATCTTAAAGCAATGATTTCAGGTCTGTTTGGGTTAGAGCTTTCTTAGAACAAAAAAAAATCCCGCAGGTGAGCTCTCGAAGGGTTGTTGTTTAATGAAAATGCTCAGCGTTACCTTTTGAACCATCTCCTTGGTATGCATCAAAATCTGGAAAATAAATAAATAAAGAAAGAACAGATTAGCCTATGATATAATTATGAGCTAACGCACGCAAACACATCCATTAGGTTGCTAACTCCAAATGCTCTCACCTTTCAAAACAAAGCAAATCACCTCTCTCCTTGGCAACACACAGTCACCTCAATACTCTCATTACAGGAGTAAATTCTCGTCTGACCTGGTATTAATGTTATTATTAACTCCCCTAAAACGAGATTAAAACAAATCTCAAAATTGCATGTGCACGTAGACACGTTCGACTGGAGCGCAGAAGAACACTGAAGCGCGTGCACTCAAAGAAAAGCTGAAGGTTTAAGCTTCCTTCGGTAATTCAGGGCAGTCATCTCCTTCGGAGTCACCGTCTTAGTGCTTGAGGTCATGCAGTTTCTTCCTACAAAATTCCCATCTTATTCAGGACAGCCTGGACTGTGCTCACTGAACTCAAAGCTGGGTCATCGGGATGAGGTTTAACAGGGCCAAGTGCATGGTCCTAGACTTCAGCCACAGGAACCTCCTGCAGTTACAGACTGGGGGATGAGCAGCTGGAGAGGCACCTGACAATACTGGCCGACAGCCAGCTGAACAAGAGCCAGCAGGGTGCCCAGGTGGCACAAAAGGCCAATGGCATCCTCCTTGGATCAGGACTAGTGTGGCCAGCAGGACTAGGGACGTAATTTCCCCCCTGTCCTGGGCACTAGGGAGGCCTCCACTTGAGTACTGGCTCCTAGCTTCAAGAAAGAGATTGGGGGGCTGGAGCGGATCCAGAGGAGAGCAGTGAGGCTGGGGAAGGGACTGGAGAGAAAGTCTGATGAGGAGAGGCTGAGGGAGCTGGGGGTGTTTAGCCTGGAGAAGGAGAAACTCAGGGGAGACCTCGTCCCTCTCTACAGCTCCCTGAAGGGAAGCTGTATTCAGCTGAGTGTTCAGCTCTCATCCCAGGCCATTACTGCCTGGATGAGAGAGCAGGGCCTGAAGCTGCCAGGGGAGGGTTCATTGTTAGGAAGCCCTTCCTCAAGTATTGGAACAGGTTGCCCAGTAAGGCGGTGGAGTCACCATCCCTGGGGGTGTTCCAAAACCACGTGCATGCAGCACTGAGAAACAAGCTATAGAGTCATCACTTGAGTCAGATGCTGCTCCCATTTCTAATACCGGTCAGCGTAAGCGAGAAGGGTGGAAGAGCAAATCATCTGAGGCCACGCAGACAGCTGTTGCATAGAAAAGACATAATAAAACTAGCTGGATGAATCAAAAGCTGTAGCTGCTGCAGCAGGAAGAGCTTGGTGAAGTCTGCACAGCTGCATGAGAACTAACATCTGGTCCATTCCTTCAGTCACCTGGCCACGTTTCCACTGCACCTCCCAGTTCTCTTCCTATCCGTATTCCGCTGAGCATTCTTGCTGCGCCTAGTTAGCCCCAGTTCCCTGGCTTCTGTCCTTTCTACCCCCACCCAGCACAAACCTCAGTTCCTTTTCAGCTAGTCCTGCTGCTCATACCTATTTAAACGTTCTTAAAACAGGATTACTTTGAAACACTTGTTAGAGCATTGATAGATGAGAGTCTATTAGGTGACTCCGAACAATCTGGTGCTCTAGCTTTAAAGACAGGCGGGCAACACACATTTCACACGTTGAATTTAGCAGCCCAGGCTAAGGCTCAGACGTTACTGTTTTGCACACCTGAAATCACAGAAACACTCCGTGGCCCTATCTGCCAAAAGGATGCAGTACTCCAGGTGAGGTCTCATAAGAGGAGACAGTCTTGAGGTCAAGGGAGGTGATTCTCCCTTTCTACTCTTGTGAGGCCTCACCTGGAGTACTGCATCCAGTTCTGGAGTCCACAATACAAGAAGGACTACTGGGGCTACTGGAGTCCAGAGGAGGCCACGGGGATGATCAGGGGGCTGCAGCAGTTCTCCTATGAAGACAGGCTGAGGCAAATGGGGCTGGAGAAGACTCAGCTCTAGGTAGAACCTTATAGCAGCTTTCCAATACCTGGAGGGACTACAGAAAAGCTGGAGAGGGACTATTTTACAAGGGAGTCTAGTGATAGGACAAGGGGGAATGGTTTCAACTTAAAGGTAGATTTAGATCAGATCACTCTAGGCTGGATGTACTCAGATGCACCCAACTCCATTTTAATCAGAGGCTGAAAAACAGATACTGCACTCCCGTTCATCTCCTACAGGCAGTGATTCCGATGGTAGCACCCAACCACCATTCCATGCTTTGAAATCCCCCTGAAGACACCCAGCCCTGGTACACGGCATTCAATTCATACACAGCACTCAGCTTATTCACTCCCCACCCTCCCTGCTTCTCAGCTATCAGCCAACTCCTACAGGGAAAGGTTAGACCTTTATCATCAAGGGAGCAGGAGTGCCTGAAGCAAGATTTAAACCACTGGAGAGGGAAATGAAGAGCTTCCCTGTAAAAGAAAGGAAGGCCTATCTTTTCTAGCTTGATAATCTCTGTTGTTTTCTAGTGCTTTCTGTGAAACAACGTGATCAAGAGTTGAAAATAGCTGGGCCTCACAGACACCTTATAGCTCTCTACAACAACCTAACAAGAGGTTGTAATGAGGCTGGTGCTGGTCTCTTCTCTCTAATTCCTAATGATAGGATGAGGGGAAATGGCCTCAAGCTGCATCAAGGGAGGGTTAGATTAGACCTCAGGAAGAAATTCTTTGCTAAGAGAGTGGTTGGGCACTGGAAGAGGCTGCCCAGGGAGGTGGTGGAGTCCCCATCCCTGGAGGGGTTTAAAAGGCGAGTAGCTAGAGCACTGGAGGCCATGGGCTAGGAGCTGTTGGGATGAGGGCTGGACTTGGAGACCCTGGAGGTCCTTTCCAGCCATGAGGATTCTGTGATTCTGTTTATTAACAATAGGATTTCCCTCAATTAGAAAGCTGTTTGGCTGTTTCTCAATTGTCTCCATGGATGCAGATAACCAGAAGGTCACACACAAGTCAGCTACAGCAAGTGACTGCCACGACAGCGCTACCCATTGTGACAGGAGATCGCTTGTAAGCGCCAACAGCTACCAACCAGAAGGTTATAAAGGCTTTAGCTAAATTCATTAATAAGGCAGTCGGCAGTTACCTGATTCCACAGCAACACCTGCATATTTATCTTCTCATTACCAACTGCACGATGGAATTTTTTTCAAGCACATTTCAAAAATCTGCCAACTTCAAGGGTAGGGGGAAAAAAAAATAAACTTTGTAGTTAATTTTTCCCCTTAACAAAGTACAGCTGTTGAGAATAATTGTTCGAGATCTTACCCTGTAATGTCAACTGCAGCAGAACAAAGAGTATTTAATTAGCAAATCTATCCAGTAATTCAACACCTATTATATAAAATGCCTTCGTGATTTTATTCAGGATAATTTGCTAAGAGGGTTATTACTGACATTCAGATGAAATTTAAAATTCCTACGCAAGTCGAGTCATAATAGCAGTAATGATCCCCCCAATCAGGAGATACTGTGTCACACGAGGTTCTTTTGCAATGCAGCAGCCGATTTCCTGACTTCTTAATTCCTGGGCTCAGCTCAGTGAGAGCCCTTCATGGCAATATTTCAGTCAGCAATACATCCTTAATGGGACTCTATTAAAATACCTCGAATAAAAATGACTTTTTTTTCCCCCCTGGTTAGAAAGAATGACAGCACTTCGATCATATCAATCATTAGCTGCTCCTCAGGAACGTGCAGCAAAGGTTTATAGTGAGGCTGGGAAGACAGAAGAAAGAAGGAAGAGAATAGGAAAATTGTTACTCAGTAGTTTCCTTTTGCAAATAACGTTGCTCTGCTCACGAGAGCTGGATTGTCTCCCCTATTGCAGGCAATCCAAGTAGGAAGAATTAATTGCCTGGCAACCCATCTGTACAGCCATGCCCCATCCCCCCCGCACCCAGCACGGTGAACTTCACAGCACTGCAAACATCTGTGCAATTCTATTTTAACTTCAGTTTGCTAAAGGC
Organism: Upupa epops; assembly: GCA_013397515.1. NCBI lineage: Eukaryota > Metazoa > Chordata > Aves > Bucerotiformes > Upupidae > Upupa > Upupa epops. Next base: position 288,799 of record VZRI01013645.1, on the reverse strand, counting down.
AAAACTAGCACTAAACACTCTCCCACCCATGAACAGGGGGTCAGAATCACACAGAATCACAGAACTATTGAGGTTGGGAAAGACCTCCCAGATCATCCAGCCCAGCCCAGGACCTGGCATCACCACATCAGCCAAACCAGGGCACTAAGGGCCACAGCCAGGCTGTCCTTCAACATCTCCAGTGATGGAGACTCCAGCTGGGCAGTCCAGTCCAGGCTCTGATCACCCTTTCCAGGAGGAAGGGCTTCCTAAACATCCAACCTAACCCTCCCCTGGCAGCTTCAGACCCTGCCCTCCCATCCTATCACTGCGTCAAGATAAACTGGAAGACTGTGATTGCAGCCAAGCAATCATCAAACTGCAAAACTCCCTGTCCTAATTCTACTCGAACTCACTAATTACTTCATTACATGAGGACGTGATTTAAGAAAAGGAGTGATTAAAAATAAATATACAAGGAACAGCTTTATTCTTATCCACTACACCAAGCAGTTCCAAAGATTCCTTATTAAAAAACCACTGAGGAGTATCTGCCAGTAAGAGGATACACATGTGAAAACCTGAGTTAGCAAACAATGGGATAGGGTACAAAACCAGCCTACTGCTGCACAGACTGCTCCTCAACACACCCACACCTTCTGTAGATTCCTGGTGCATGGATCATTCAGGCTGGAAAAGACCCTCTGCATCATCCAGTCCAACTATTAACCCTACTCTACAAGTTCACCCCTAAACTCTATTCCTAACACCACAGCTCAGTGACTCTTGAACACAGCCAGGCATGAAGACTCAGTCACCTCCCTGGGCAGCCTGTTCCAGTGCTCAACCTCTCTTTCCATAAAGAACTTTCTCCTGATGTCCAGTCTAACCCTCCCCTGTTGCAGCTTGAAGCCCTTCCCTCTGGTTCTATTGCTGATTTCCTGTGAGAGGAAACCAGCACCAATCTCTCTACGGTGTCCTTTCAGGTAGATGTAAAGAGTGATGAGGTCTCCCCTTATCCTCCTCTTCCTCAAACTAAACAGTCCCAGCTCCTTCAGCTGCTCCTCACAAGACCTTGTCTCCAGCCCCTTTACCAGCTTCGTTCCCCTCCTCTGTACTCACTCCAGCCCCTCGCTGTCTCTCTTGTACTGAGGTGCCCAACACTGGACACAGTACTCCAGGTGTGGCCTTACTCAATGAAAGAACAGAAAGGAAAGCTTCAAGGCCAGGCTGAAAACTCTCACTAGAATGATACCAAACCTACAGCACCAGCACTGCATACAGACCCAGACCAACCCAAAATTAAACAAAGGCCCAGTCCCCATCCCTGGAGGTGTTGAAGGACAGACAGGCTGTGGCACTTAGTGAGTGCCCTGGTCCAGCTGAGGTCAGGTCATAGGCTGGGCTGGAGGAGCTCAGAGGGCTTTTCCAGCCTCAAGAATAACAATAATAACAAGAAATCAGTCAAATCAAGCCCATGCATTTACTTCTCACAAGGGAAGAAAACTAACACTCAGGGCCTTGGCAGAAACGGTGCTTCTGAAGACTACCTGCAGTTATCTAGTGTAGACCTGGTATTTTTTTTCCACCTCAGCCGCTTACTTGTGCAATTAGGTAGTAAGAAAATAATTGTGTCATCAGCTTTAGCAATTAATGTGAGCTTGTCCTTCCCACGGAGGAATGGGCAGGAAGAACTGTGTCGCAGTATGGAACTGCACTCACTCAGCTACATAACAAGTTATTTCTGAGGTCTGTATTTCTGTAACCTATTCATTACCCTTTGCTAGCAGTCGTGGAAAGTAGCCTCCAGCACTGAGAAACCACGGCCACAGGATGCTGCAAGGAGATTTTATTCAGGATTTTCAAGAAAGTTTTCTATCACTGGATAAAAAAAAGCAAATGTGCCCTGAGGAGAGGTGCAAGCAAGGTGGAAGCTCTGTGTGCCTCGAGGAACAAAGAACCACAGTACCGCCTTTTCTTTACACAATGGTTTGTGACCAGGAGCTTCTACCCAGGGCTTGCTGTACTTACGGCCTCAAGCTGTGCCAGGGGAGGGTTAGATTGGATCTTAGGAAGAAGTTCTTTCCTGAGAGAGTGGTTGGGCACTGGAAGAGGCTGCCCAGGGGGGTGGTAGAGTCTCCATCCCTGGAAGGTGTTTAAAAGACGAGTAGCTAGAGCACTTGAGGCCATGGTCTAGGGGTTGGGGAGCTGTTGGGATGAGGGCTGGGCTTGGTGAACCTGGAGATCCTTGCCAGCCATGAGGATTCTATGATTCTACCTGGTGCTGTTCAATGCATTCAAAGTTAGCCTTCCCCAAAACACACACTCTTGGAAACAGGAGCAGAAGTACCTGGTAACAGCAGCACAGACTTCCTGCTGCCAAATGTCTCCCCTGTAGGTTCTGGGGGTTTTTTCAGAAACACTGAAGTTTACTGTCCGTGCTCCAACCAACAGAGTAAACAGACCTTAACAGAATCACGGAACAGTCTGGGCTGAAAGAGATCTTCAAACTCATCAGTACCAACCTTGAGCCAGCCCTAGCAGCACCACTAAACCATGTCCCCCAACACCACATCTACCCTTCTCTTCAACACCTCCAGCGATGGGGACTCAACCCCCTCGCTGAGAAGGCCATAGACCTAGAAGTTCTAGAGGGATCAAAAAAGAGGTGTCACAGTCAATAGTGAAGAGAGGTCTTTGAAACGATCAAGTGCATCTGTAAAGCAGAAGTAGTAACCACAACTACTACTCTAAAGACTGAAATCTCTCTGAAAGTACTGGAGAAGCTGTCCGAGACGACGACAAAGTCCTTGCAAACCAAAGCACCCCCTCCCTTCTGTTGTTTAAGCAGACTCTGAACTCCTGAAGTCCCGCTTCCCTATCTTCCAACTGTTACAGGTGATTTCATTATAAAAAGAAAGGTCTGTTGTAAGAAAGGCCCTTTAAGGCATCAAGGGAGTATGGACTGAGCTAGAAGGAAATGAAACACTAGAACAGGCTGCCCAGGAGGGTTTTGTGGAGTCTCCTTCTCTGGAGACGTTTCAAACCCGTCTGGGCTGTGTGATTGGATCTATGAGATCCTGCTGTGGCAGGGGGATTGGACTGGATGATCTTTCCAGATCCCTTCCGATCCCTAACAGTCTGATTCTGTGAACATAGATGACTTCAAGTGTATTTAGGGGAAAGGGAAGGGCTGAAGAAGCACAGGCAAATGGGAGAGAGGAAAGCTGGTATAGCAAACACTTGCTACCTGCTGAGTATCCTTGAAAGAAAAAGGACCTGCACTGAAACACACATCCTTTTTTTGAAGAGCCAGAAGCACTTTGCAAGAGATATGCTGAGCAGAGCAAGGCGACCTCTGTCTAGACGCAGGTAGAGTCATTGAAAATGAGCCTGAAATTCACAGGAGGTGAGAGGATGTGCTAGTCCCGGTAATGAATAAGTTGTATGTGAACGTTTCCTCCATCAAAACGATCTTTCTAAGTGGTTTAAACTGCTTTAAAACTGATCTATTCTTTCCTCATGACTAAGTAAGTGGTTGCCTATCAAAGCAATCTCTATTCAAATTCAGAAAAGTATTTTAGCCTCTAATTACCCTGCAAAGAAAGTTCTCTTCCTTCATTTCTGACAAGTCAAACAGGCTTTCCAGACAGCACTCCGTGCTGTTTCCTTCAATTAGATGTATTTGGACACTATGACAGTTGTTTTTACAAAGTTAAACAACACTCCTTCATCGTCCATGCTGCACCTCTAGCGCAGGGCTTTAGGGCTCTCTTTGAGGACCAAGAATTGCTTGGACAAGGCAGCATCCATCTATGTGGGGCACATCAGATGGATCTTACCCAGCCTGCTGGTAATCTCCATCAGATGGATGGAGAATGATGGACCAGGACTGATGGATTGGGAAGTGCACACACAGTCATAGAAGAGTTTTGGCTGGAAGAGACCTTTAAGACCATCAAGTCCAATCTTTTACCAGCCCTCTCAGCACCACTAAACCAGGTCCTCAGAGGCAATGTCCACCCTTCTCTTAAACACCTCCAGGGATGGGGACTTAAGCCTCTCCCTGAACAGCCCAACCCCAAGCTGACTACAGCAGCCCTTCAGCTAGTTGCAGAAAGGCAGAAGGGCCCCCCTCCCCAAGTTTCCTCCAGGCTAAACACCCCCAGCTCCCTCAGCCTCTCCTCATCAGCGTTTCCCTCCAGTCCCCTCCCCAGCNTAGCTCTGCAGGGGGTTATTGTGAGCAAAGCATAGGACCCTGCACTTGATCCTGTAAACCTTATCCTCGTGGCCAGGCTCTAATCAAGGTCATCTGGTGACAGGACAAGGGGCAATGGGTGCCAGCTGGAACAGAGGAGGTTCCCTATCAATCTCAGCAGGAACTTCTTCCCAGTGAGGGTACTGGAGCACTGGACCAGGCTGCCCAGGGGGGTTGTGGAGTCTCCTTCTCGGCAGACGTTCCAGACCCACCTGGCTGTGTTCCTGTGCAACTGGGTCTGGGTGATCCTGCTGTGGGAGGGGGATTGGACTGAATGATCTTTCGAGGTCCCTTCCGATCCCTAAGGATTCTAGCAATGCATCTTGCTGCCTCACAGAGAAGCAACAAAGGTTTTCATTGTGCAGAAGCACTTACACAAAGTGCTGAACACCAGGAAAGCTGCTGCTGCTGCTGCCGAGGAGGTACCAGCAGGCACCATCCCCAATCTGTCCCAGCAGCCAACGCACAGAAGTGCTTCCTACGCAGTCTCTTCAGACCGCTGCCTGTGACAGCTTTGAGGGGTATCAGGCAAAGAAAACAGTTTAAACTCTTATGTGGGACACTTAACCTTTCCTGCTTCAGGCAGGACCTAATGATTGCTCCACCGATGTGACAAGCCTGGAGGAACATGCATGGCTAACAGCCCAGAGTCTCAGTCAGGCTTCCCATTTGTTCAGCGTGACCTCTCTACTGCGCTTGATGAAGCTGACTTAGGAGACAGATGGAAAGAGCTGCTGAGAGTCTGTCAGGGTCACAGGCAGTCTTTTCAGATTATCTCTTCAAAATGAGCTTCCTGAATTCTCTAGATTTGTCTGGAAAAAAAATTAAGACGGAGCTCCTGAGGCCACAGAAAGGTCTCAGAGAACAAAGACAGCACTTACAAAGCTCCTCAGAAACAGAACCCTCTGGCCTCACGGTCTGGGAAGATGATGAGGAGATGTATGGCAGAGCTGTGCCACACACATGGATCTCAACATAGAAATATTTTAATTAATACTTTTTTTAAAGCCCACGTCAGGTTTTGAGCTGGTTTTATTTTAAAACCAACTGCCAATGAAAATTGCTAGTGAACAGCACGGAGCGGCTTGTTAAACGGGGTTGTGACTCTAAGTCAGGAATAGGAACTGTAGAGGGGATTGGGGAGACTTCAGCTTCCAGACTTTTCATCTAAGGATATATTTAAAGAAAACCAAATCATGGTTCATGGTGAAGGTGACAGAGCACTGGGAGGGGATGCCCAGGGGGGTTGTGGAGTCTCCTTCTCTGGAGACGTTCCAGACCTGCCTGGCTGTGTTCCTGTGCCACTGGGTCTGGGTGATCCTGCTGTGGCAGGGGGACTGGACTGGATGATCTTTCGAGGTCCCTTCCAATCACTAACATTCTGTGTCAATGGCAAGGTACTGCCTATCCACAGACATCCCAACAGCACACATATTAGAGACACCAGAAGGACCTAAGCATGGAACCGTTTTGGATGTCATGGAATCATAGAAGCATTAGGGATCCACTCCCACTCCAGCCCCTCAATCTTTCTTGAAGTGAGGGGCCCAGAACTGCCCCCAGTACTCGAGGTAAAGCCCCACACCAATGCCCAGTGCAGGGGGAGAATGACATCCCTCGTCCTGCTGGCCACACTATTGCTGATCCAAACCAGGATGCCACTGGCCTTTCGTGCCACCTGGGCACCCTGCTGGCTCCTGTTCAGCCAGGTGTCAACCAGTACTGGCAGATTACTCTCCGTCAAACTGCTCTCCAGCCACTCATCCCCCAGTCTGTCGCTCTGCTGGCGGTTATTGTGGCCAACATGTAGGACCCTGAGCTTGGCCTGGTTAAAGTCTTTAAACTCAAAATGAAGAGCAGTGCAGCTTTATTACTAATGAAGCCGAGCTGCTGTCACTGCAGAGGACCACAGGGTACAGACTCGCTGGCTAACCGTAAAGAACATGGAAACGTGAAGACTAGCAAACAAACAGGTTTACCCTTTTTACCCTTTCACTGTGACCCTCTAGGAATCCAATCCAAACCCCGACTTTTTAGCCACGGAGCAGCTTAAAGCAGCAGAGTTTTGCTACTCGTTCAATCCACCTAATTCACCTGAAACGATGCTGCTCACCAGGAGTACCTTTCCATTGTAATGATGGAAAAACCTTAATTAGGAACACAACGAAGGCATGCTACCTCCCTAAATCCATTACTGCCAGAGAGGCATGCTGATTATTTTTTAAATCCTTAATTTGTCGTTTAGCCCTACTGTTATCTCATTTGTAAAGACCTCCAAACACACTCGCACAAAACCAGACTCCTAAAACATTAACAGTGTTTATCAATCTCTCCCTTATTTCCCTACAGTCTGACAGGATTGATTTCACACTACGTACTTTAACTCAATCAATCTTTGCCTTCGGAAAATTTCATTGAAATTCGTCATCCCACAAATTCTATTCAAAGAAAGAACATCACAACCTAAAGGTTTCGTTTAATCTAAAATCAAGAGCTAACAAGCTTTTCCTTCCTCTTATTACGGGAGTTTGAATCATTAATAAAAACCTCAGCTTTCACTCACATGCCAGGGAAACCTTCTTTCAAAGCTCTCTCTTGCTCTTAGTTTTCAGTTGAAATAGAAGGCACCAGCACTAATTTCCATTACTGTCACACCAGTCATTCACTGTCCTCGTTAGCTTTACAGCTGAAATGAGTCCTGCAGGGCCCTCGGCGAAGTCTGAATGCCAACAGAACCATCCAACCACAGGCTCAGGTCGACACTGGCTTGGGATCATCCACTGCTATCACAGACACAAGCGTTGCTAAGCCTCTTGTTCACGCCTTTAGGTGACTACAGGTACCTAAGATGAACAAATCAAGACCGAAGGAAAACCAGGACTTCTTTGTAAGAGCAGAAATCCCTCTAGAAATGTTCTGTATTCTAAGACCTGCTGTGACCCTGAATCCCACCAAAGTCACAGACTGGTTGAGGTTTGAAGAGACCTCTGGAGGTCATTGAATAGAACCTCCTGCTCACAGGATCACCTAGAGCTGATTGTTCACTCACATTTGAGGATCTCTCCAAGACAGAGACTCTCTCTGCAAAACCTGTGCCAGGGCTCAGTCACTCTCCCAATAAAAAGGCACTTCTGGATGTTCAGTCAAAGCCTCCTGTGTTGAGGTAACCAAACCAAACCAACCTATCAGTTTTACCACTAACAGGGCTCAACCAGCACAACCACCCCCTCCAGACACATTGCTTTTAGAGATGAGAAGAGTACCGAGTGCCCATGGAACAGTCAACAATACAAACAACAATCACCCCTTAAAAAATGCATTCAATCTTCTGGGTTAAAACCACCTCACACCACCTGGCCAACAGCCCCCAGGGCACTGAAGAGAGGTTGAGCTGCTTTCAGACACAGGCAACGCTAGTGACAAGAGTGGGGAAGAGACTGGAGGGAAAGTCCAATGAGGAGAGGATGATGGAGCCAAGGGTGTTCAGCTTGGAGAAGAGTCGGGAGGGGCTCATCCCTCTCTACAACTACCTGAAGGGAGGCTGTAGTTAGGTAGAGGTTGGGCTCTTCTCCCAGGCAATTAGTGATAGGATGAAAAGGCAGGGGCTGAAGCTGCCAGGGGAGGGTTAGGTTGGATGTTTAGGAAGCCCTTCCACACAGAAAGGGTCATCAGAGCCTGGAATGGACTGCCCAGGGAGGTGGTCGAGTCCCCATCCCTGGAGGTGTTGACGGACAGCCTGGCTGTGGCCCTTAGAGTGCCTTGGTCTGTCTGATGGGGTGATGTCAGATCCCGAGCTGGGCTGGATGAGCTCAGAGGGCTTTTCCAGCCTCAGTAACTCTGTGATTCAGGGAAAAACACTACTGTGAAATATTGCCCAGAATGGACTTTATTACATCTTCCTCAAGCTGATGATACTGGCAGCTACGATCTTAAACAGAGAAGAGGCTGAAGTGACCCACGACAGTTCAACTGCCAGCCCATGACCACGCAGTTATCCCGATGACTGACACTGAAGTACTCTTCTGTAACGGGTGAGATGTCCCAGCCACCTGAACTGCTGTGACTTTTCTGTTCCAGCTCTCCCTTTTCATCAGCCATAGCTCTGCTACAGTCCCTCCCATAAGAAAACCATCACAAAGCCGAAAATACAGCGAATTCAAAGTATTTGAATATTTATTTGATTAGAGTATAGAAGATTATCCTTATTTGGCGAAAGTACAGAAGATTATCCAGGAGAAGAGAAAGGTAATTAACATCTAATTTCAAAGCTTTTCAAATGAGCCTCATCCCAACCACACTGTAAGATCTCTACGCTAAAGAAGTTTCTCATTTTCATTCAAAAAGGCACACCTGGCAGACCAACAGCACCCGTATGGAAGAGAAAACAGAAGACAAAGAGGCATTCAGATCAAGTAAAAAATAAGGGCCTCACTCTCTTCCACATGTGCCTGTAGTTTTATCATCAAGTAAGTAACACCTGACTGAAGGAGGTGCACTCTCGCCCTAACAGAGAGGCAATTACACAGGTTAGATAGAGGAGAAAAGCTATTTAAATCGCCTGAAAGCTGAGCAATACAAACCAGCTACAAAGGCTGTAGCATACAGACTTGGAGGGTGACTTCTGAAAAGCATCTGCTGACACTGCTGGNACCTGACTGAAGGAGGTGCACTCTCGCCCTAACAGAGAGGCAATTACACAGGTTAGATAGAGGAGAAAAGCTGTTTAAATCGCCTGAAAGCTGAGCAATACAAACCAGCTACAAAGGCTGTAGCATACAGACTTGGAGGGTGACTTCTGAAAAGCATCTGCTGACACCGCTGGCGGCTGAGTTTTCAAACTTCAGGCACCATGCAGGTAATTTTTCTACAGTGGTACAACAAAATCTGCAGTCTAAGCTGGTCTCTCTTCCACCAGGTTACAAAGTCATTGAATCACAGAGTGTTAGGGACGGGAAGGGACCTCGAAAGATCATCCAGTCCAATCCCCCTGCCACAGCAGGATCACCTAGATCCATCCAGCCATACAGAACAGTCCAGGTGGGGTTTAAAAGTCTCCAGAGAAGGAGGCTCCACAACCGCCCTGGGCAGCCCCTCCCAGTGCTCTGGCACCCTCACCGGGAAGAGGTTTTTTAATCATCTTGATGTGGAACCTCCTCTGTTCCAGCTGACACCCAGTGCCCCTTGTCCTATCGCTGGATGACAGGTCCCAGAGATGCTACAACACACATACAGTTGGGAATTACACAGAAGATGCTGTCTGCTTCAAGAGAACATCTGCTGTCTCTGATATGAAATGTTTTCCTGTCTATATACTGCAACCATCCTCTTCTCCGAAGCCTTTTCACCATGCTGCAGAAGACACCACAAGCAACAGCAAGAAGACAAAGCTGCTGTACAGAATCCTCCAAGGACACTGCAAGTTCTCCGCAGACCTTAGTCCTAACAAAAACAGGTTTGTATGATGCTGTTACCAGGAGTCGTGAACACTGCAGTAATTCTACACGAGGAGAAGAGTAAAGGTAACAGTCAAGTCTTTAGAAACCAAGTGAATCAACTCACACGGAGTGAAAGTCAGTTTGAGGCTGGTGACAGAGCCAATCCTACCTAAAAAGCAATGATCCTGGAGAAACATTAACAACAGCAAGCTACTTGTCTTCCAAAGGATTACACTTCACAAGGAAGCACCTCTGATCCCAACAGAGAGCACTGCTTGAGGGGGTTGTGAGGCAGACATCTCCCACTCTAACGCTTCCCTATGGAAAAACTGGGACAGCTATACCCTGGCGGCACAGATGTCCCACGAATCCAAGTCAGTAGCTCCTGATGAACGCTTGGAAGGAGGAGTTCCTAACATTTTAAGATAAGCTGTGCCTCACCCCCCTGGGCCAAAATAACAGTTGTATCCCGAAGCTGAAGCAGCTTCAGAAAAATACTCCAATTGCTGCTCCTGCTGCGGCCACGGGAATTTATGATGGGCTACAGGAAGCACCCCACTGGCTTCAACTCTGAAACACCGATGAGGGCTGCATCATAAAGGACCTGCACACTGTGAGGGCCTGCCAAGCACACCATAAAACGAGAGCACCAAATTACAATCTTAATCTTGCTTTCAAGCCCTCTATTTTCTGGCCCCAGC
>VZRI01013645.1:261421-278369 GCA_013397515.1 Upupa epops | reverse complement strand
AACAAAATCATTAGGTGTCAAAGGGTTCACAGACTGGGCTCACTGATTGAGTCCCAGCCTAACTGATTTGTAAGGCTAATTAAGACACGGCCCAACCGTGTCCATCCGTGTCTGACTTCACGTCGGTGTTGGAGCAAGTTTCACACCATCTGATTAAAATTGACTAAAAGTGTCTTCCTTCAGTAATCACTTAGACAGAATGAATTTTACATTAGCAGGATCAAGCACGCGTCAGGCCTCGGTGGAAATGAAAAGGGCTTAGAGTAATAGGATTTATAAATCCACCGCATTAGGTTAATGGCTAAATGATTTCCATGGAACTTCCCCCCTCCTCCTCAGCCTTCAACTCACACACACACACACAGAATACTCTGTATTTGGCACTTTAACTATGAACGTCAGGGCGAAAACACCTTCTTTTTAATTAGCTGAAAGTGAAAAGTCAGCAGCGATCCCTGATTAACCCTTTCACAGCAGGTGTTTACAAAGCCACAACGCCTGAAGACCCTAATGTCCCGTTTCCACCAAACACAAGGAGTTTTCTACATGTTCATGATGAAGCTTGAAGGGTTTGATCCAACACAGAGGCACCTGATAAACGTGAGATCCTTATTCCTTATAAATTTGGCAGTAACCGCGTTCTTCGCGTGACTATTTTCGACTGCAGAGAGGACTCTGTGAGCCCTTGCTCTTTCTCAGCCAGCAATTCAATCCAAGAGTTAGTAGCAGTTACTAATGACACGGGAATATAGATGGCTTAAAGCCAAGCCTCCCTCTTTTGCAAGCGTTGGAATGTCCTCCACCATGTGGTAAACCAGGTGCTTTGTTGTGTTCCTCTGGCAGCTGAGGCTTTCAGTTTCTGGAAGTCTGAAAACACAGCCATTCAGCTGAGTCCCTGCAGCAGCACTCACTTGCATCTGCTCCATTCACCAGATACAGGCACAGAAGTTCACCCGCAAGTCCTACCTGTCCTCAGCCTCTCCCAAAAGCTAACACCAGGTCAGGTGGGAAGAGTCCAAGTCCAAGTCCAACACACGCCACGCACCCAGTGCCCCACTGTCATTAAAAACTGTCAGATAACGAAGGGCTCTGCATTTTCAGGTCACCACACAGACATTAACAAAGGAATCCAACACCAGGATTAAGGGTAACTGCCAACACCGGGTTGTTTCAAGTTTAAAAATAACTAATGGAGTATCTAACCCATTGTCACCAGGCACAATTACATTATCACTACCTCAGTGTCCTCTCACGGTGTCAGAAGGCCAGCCAGCTAGCTGAGTAGCATCCCCTCCCTTTCTTTACAGCCCAGGTCAGGAACAAAGTGTTCACTACACATCCAGGGGTACCACAAATTTAGGGTTAACAGACACCAGTCTGCTTCTCTTGTGAAATCACTGCAATTGATTCTTGTTCCAAACAAGAGCTACTACACTGGATGAAATGATCTCTGAAGGAAGCTGCCTGCTTTCCAGCCCCAGCCCAGTTGCCCAACAATAGCAGCAGTGGAGCAGGTCCCCAGTCCTCTCTTCTCCCGCAGGCGCTGGGGTATCAGGTTCACATTCTTTCCCCACAAACACTTGTGTGGTGTCACACAAAGGAGTGACCAACAAACCCGATACAGGGCCGTTACGTTCAGACAGCGAGGCACCACACAATGACCTTTAGGAGAAAGATATTAACAGGTGGCTGGTGTCTAATACAAATAATTATACTCCACTTCATCAGCCAGGACCGAAGTGGAAACACATTGTCTTGTCATCACCTATTGACTAAGCCAAAGCACTGTTACCACAACGCCCTTTTCACACCCCTGTTTTGCCTCCTCAAGTGCAGAGAACCTCTGTGGTAGCAGAGAGCTCCCAGCTCTATCACAAGGGATTTTATCTGAAAATTTCACCAGAGCAGCTGACGTTTTCATCTCTCTCCAAGCAAACCCAGCCTGGCACCCCTTAGCGATCACACAGGAATCCTTTACAACCACATTCGAGCGCTGTTTATGAAGTTGCACTGTCTTTCCTCTTGGAAACAGCCGACTGCAAATGCATCCCTACTTCAGAGAGAAAGGAGCTGATAACCCAAGTGCTTCTCAGCAAAGTTCTTCCAACCCTGGACAAGAACCTCCTCTACAAGTGATCAAATTAATTGCCCCTGCTCGCTAATTAGTTTTTCCAACATCAACCCTCTCAAGTTAGCAACAGCTTTCACCAACCTTTAACCCTGAGACAAGTCACTGTTTTGACAGGACAGGCAGCTGGGGCAAGCAGCTACATTTTGGGACAGACAGCGATTTCCAACCACGTCCACGACTGAACTCCAGCTTGCTGAGCTGCAGAAGGGACCCATGGTGACACCCCCTGGCCCTCGCACAGCCCTGGTGCATGCCACCAGTGAGTCAGGCTGCGCCGCGCAGGGCCAAGCAGCAGATCAGTTTCCTGTCAGCTGCCACACTGCGACACTTCAGCTGCTTAAAGGCTTCTCATTCTTTGCTTTAGAAAGGAGAGGGCAGGTTCAAGGACACTCCAGCCTGTCCAGCATGTAGTAGGGAAGAGAGCCTGGAAATGACACCTCAGAACACCAGGGTAAGCAGGAACATAGAGCTCCCGGCTCCACAGAGAGATGATGGAAGTACATGGATACACAACCAAAAACCCTCCTGAAGATGAACTCATAGAAGACACGGCTTCATCTTTCAGGCAGTGCTGTGAGCCATCTCAGCCTTCTGCTCCTCCAGCAACAAGCAGCACATTCACCTAGGGATCATCTGGGCTGAAAGAGCAGCACAGGGAAAGAATGAGAGGGGTGCTGGCACAGGATGTGCTGCTGAGAATGGCTCAGCAAACCACTATGCATGGCCAAAGCATCCTCACAGACCCAGAACAGCATCCCTCCCTTCCTCCTTCCCAAGGGAAAAGCAGGTTTTGAGGTCCCTCCCAACCCCTGACATTCTGTGACTCTGTGATTTGTACTAAGCTGCTAAAAACTAAGAGTGGCCTGAGCGGACTGCACCTCCTTATTCAAGTGTCAGAGAGGCCTGAATGCCTGAGCATGGTTCAAAATAAAAGAAAGCACAGAGTTCTCTCACCCCAAGGAACCCAGAGTCAAGATCCAGAGCAAAGTTGTTCTAATTATATTTCCTTTCCTCCTTTTCGTTCACCTTGACCTCCTTCAGTCAAGCATTGACTCTCGAGGTGATGCTTTGACTTCTACATTTAAGCTTAGTGATAGAGGCTACTCTACCCATATGGCTGCAGTAATATTCTTCCTGCTGCTTATTTGGCACTATTTCATGGAGGAAGGTGGTCTGGGGTTTTGCTGTTGATTCCTGTGTCCAGAGTATTAAAAAATACAGGGGGGGGCAGAATTTCCTCATCTGTTTCCTTTACGGGCAGAAGAAAAAGATGCCACTCTTTTAAATAAGGTGAGGTTGGGGTTTTTGAACTTCACTGGCCAGGACAGACAATTGGAGATGGGTGTTAGTTTCTCATGAAGCCTCATTTCAGGTCTCCTGTCACCATTACCTTGAAAATAGTTTCTGTTTCAAAGGGAACTCCTGGGGAAAGAAGTCTTCGGTTGGCTTAGAGAAGCAGGGTCACCACGGCTGCTCGGTTATTCCCTTGAGGAAGGTACACTAAGCTAGAGGCTTCATCATAACTCAGCAGATGGGTTATCAGACACAACACCAACAACTTCAGGAGATCCAAACCACTTGGATTTCAAGGCTGAAAGACCAAAATGAGTTGTGGAGTCTCCTTCTCTGGGCACGTTCCAGACCCGCCTGGATGTGTTCCTGTGCGACTTGGTCTGGGTGATCGTGCTGTGGCAGGGGGATTGGACTGGATGATCTTTTGAGGTCCCTTCCTATCCCTAATGACTGTGATTCTATGCAATAGCTGACCTGCAGTGTGCTGCTCCTGAAAGACAGTCCTAAACAAAGCTTTGCATGTTAGCTGTACAGAGGGACTGGAACAAGTCCATCCAAACCTGGGAAAAGAGACTTAAATGTCTGCAGACTCTGCACTGGAATCTTCTCCTGATGATACTTTGAGAGGTGGGTGCTCAGTCCCTATGGCTAATTCCACTGTCTCCCCATTGCCTTAAGAGTGGAAGAAGGGAAAATGAATCTTCACTTGTCATGACTTCATGCCACCACCTTAAACACGAGCCTAGCCGTCCAACACACAGCCCTTCACAGTGCTTTACAATTACTAGTCCATACTAATTCAGCAGGTGTGTTCTTTATTGTCTCAGACCCTTGCTGGCCGACGTAAGGCACATCAGAGCCCACCAGCGGCACGCAACACAACTCCCATGGAGTCTGGTGATTCCATCGCTCAGAGCTCTCTGTTTTAATCAAACCACAACTTCTCTTCCCGAAGCGTTCGGAGCGGGGACGCTAGGTACTTAGCTATTCCAGGAAAATGAAAACGACCTTCACTCCAGTAGCAACTGGTTTATACAGTCCAGCTCTGCATACAAAGGCATTCAGTGTCTGCTTTGATGGCGTGCACATGCCAGGGGTTGATGTCATTGATAGATGATGGCTATTGCCGCTGCTGTCGTCACACAAAAGCTTCATTAGCATCACAGAGGATCTAAAAGCCCTATCCCACTTGCCCATCTGCCACCGGGTGACATCCGCACCTCACCTTCCCTTGCCCGCTCCCTAGAATACAGCGGGCGCCCAGACTCGGCGGGTAGGCTCTGGCTGCATCTGTCTTGCAAGCAAAGCTATTGTTTATGAGATAATTAGTCCGGCCTTGTTAACTTGCAGCACTAAGTGCGAACGAAATCACCTCATAAGCCGAGTTACCTAGGAATATAGCACACTACAACAGCCGTGACTGCACGTCAGCTCTGCACCCCCTTCTAGTGCCTGTTGGTTTCCAGAGTATTAGCACCGACTGTAAACAAATACGAAGCAGTTTAACTAATTAAAGCTCACTACGCAACAGCCTTGTAGCTTCAATTATCATTTTTCATGGTAGCCATCCGAGGCAGTAGTGCTATGCACCAGCTGGAGGACGTTTACCACTGGCCCTGCCCGGTCCCACAGCAACAGGTAAACGGAGCAGCTTTCAAAAGTGTGTCAGGCACTCTGCTAGGAAAAGTGCTCGCTGAGCCTTCTCAGCAGAGACAAACAGCAGATGGCAACGAATGTGCCAAGAGACACTGCATGCTCCACCGAGAGTTCAACGCGAGGCATCAGCAAAAAAGGAGCAGAGCTGGGAGAATGACTCGCCCTGATCTCCTCCAGCTGCTCTCTTTGGCAGGGAAAAAAATGAGTAAGAAAAATACCCAACATCAGCCCCCAAACCTGCTCACACAGTGATGCTCACCGGCGTGAGCAGGCTCCACACGTATTCCATCTGCAGCCCAGTACCAGGTGCAGCACATCACGGCAGCTGAAGCCCTTTAGCCTGCAGCTCCTCTCTCAGCATCCAGCAAACGGAACCTGTTTCAATGCAGACACTGACTCTCAAGTTTGATTTACAAAGGGTTCCCGTTTATTTTTGCTGTTTTAATTGTGTGTACCGAATGGAACTCATTACCTAGCTTTTTTTTTCACCTCTTGTGCACTTCTGGCCTTACAAGACAAAGTTGCTTGCTGCTCAGTGTGACACAGGACTGGCTGCCAGCCCTGAGCAGCCTGTGCTCCCAAGTTACTTCTGTGCCTTGAAGACCTGTAGCTGTCTTCTCCAGACCACTGTATTTTATTCTTGATAGCCAACTGCTTAACACAATGAGGGACTGGAGAGGCCCTTGAAAAAATCATTCAGGCCAATCCCTCTGCCAGAGCAGGAGCCCCTAGATCCAGTCACACAGGAACAGTCCAGGTGGGTTTTAAACATCTCCAGAGAAGGAGACTCCACAACCCCCCTGGGCAGCCCCTTCCAGTGCTCTGGCACCCTCACTGGGAAGAAATCTCTTCTCCTCTTGATGTGGAACCTCCTGTGTTCCAGCTGACACCCGATGCCCCTTGTCCTGTCCTCTGTATCCTCCAGGTTTTAACTTCAAGGCTCTGCAGTTATCAGAGGCACTGCTAGTATTTTTGACAATTAATCTCCTCTTGAACTGCCCATCAACACTTCTTCCTCTGCTCCAGCCGTGCCCCAAGTAAACACACACCAAACAGGACAATTCCAGCACTTCTTTGGGGAGAAACAGTAAAAACAGGAGAGAGGGAAAAAAACCAGAAGTAGAAGAAGGAAAACAATCACCTGCTGTCTAGGAAAATCTCTCTCAGTTTGTGCTCCTCTTTTTTCCAAATACTTTAAGTGCAGCCGACTCAACATTTAAACACAAGTCCCCACTGCATTCAAAAAGCAAAACACGTAAAGGAATTCTTTCATGATGGAAATCAATATTGCCTCAGGTTTTCCCAAACTCTGTCTGTTCCAGCGTTCACTGCAACAGCTCAGAACCCCAGAGAGCATCAAGTCTTCCTTCCGCAGAGCGAGCATGAGTCACCCATCTCTTCACGGTGGGTAACTGCAGTCCTAAAGCAACTGTTTGCCACGGCACAAGTACTGACAATCAAAGACAAACCTCAACGCCTCTGGGTTACTGCAGGCATGTGAAGAGTCTGTGCTTTGTCTTTTTCTTCTCATTTAAGAAAACCTTATCAGAGCATAAAAATCCAAACAGCGTCAGCGACGCCTGCTTCCTGCAGCAGCTCTCTGAAGGGCGTAAATCAAAGAGGCCACATTTTATACCAACCAGTACAAACCCCCTCACGCTGAAGAGCATAGAATTGTAGAATCCTCATGGCTGGAAAGGATCTCCAGGATCACCAAGTCCAGCCCTCATCCCAACAGCTCCTAGACCATGGCCTCCAGTGCTCTAGCTACTCGCCTTTTAAACACCTCCAGGGATGGGGACTCCACCACCTCCCTGGGCAGCCTGGTCCAGTGCCCAACCACTCTCAGCAAAGAAATTCTTCCTAAGATCCAGTCTAACCCTCCCCTGGTGCAGCTTGAGGCCATTTCCCTTCATCCTATCATTTGTAATTTAGGAGAAGAGACCAGCACCAGCCTTGCAACAACCTCCTTTCAGGTAGCTGTAGAGAGCAGTAAGGTCTCCTCTCAGCCTCCTCTTCTCTAGACTACACAACCCCAGTTCCCACAGCCACTCTTCATAGGCCCTGTTTTCCAGCCTCATTGCCCTTCCCTGGCCCTGCTCCAGTGCCTCAACGTCCTTCTGATACTCTGGCACCCAAAACTGGACCCAGTACTCAAGGTGCAGTCACACGAGTGCAGAGTACAAGGGCACCATCACTGCCCTGCTCCTGCTGCTCACACTGCTCCTGGTACAGACCAGGATGTTGCTGGCCTTTTTGGCCACCTGGGAAGGTCAGAAAACATAAAGCAACTCTGATTTTCTGCCTCAACACACACTACTGATCAACTATTCCTCCCGGAGACTGGGGCACCCAGTGACCGAACAGACTCTCCTTAAGTTAAGATGGAAAAGGCCAGGGACAACAAGTAAGTCAGTACTGATACCTGATAATTGTGATAATCTACTGCCACGCATGCCACGCGTGCTCTCCGAAGCAAAAAGGAGGTTCTTGGCTTAGCAGGGAGACTCTCCCCTATTAGCCAGACCAGCTGAGCCAGAAGCTATGCGGTCCTGTATGGAATAACAGAAGGATCATTCCTGGAATAGCCCAAGAAATACCACTCCATACCGCTTCACTGTCCACCTCCTCCAGCAGATCTATTCTTTCTCTTGTTTTAAGAAAGCAAAAAAAGAAACCAAGACCTCTGTGGGGAAGGAAATAACCGAGTAGAAATAAGCTAATATAATAAACATCGGACAACAAACACTTATTCCTACCGAGAAAATGAATGAAAAGGAAACTGGGACAGCTGCACGGTCCAAAATTGGCACTGGTTTTCAGAGAAGGAATAAGATCCCTGAAACTATTACTAGACAGCTCAGGAATCCCTGGCGAAAAATCAAACGGTTTCTTTAAAATAAAAAAAAGACATGGCTGTAATTGAGGAGAGTATTTATGAGAGGGCACAGCGGCACCCGCTTCCACTGCGGCTGGAAACTGAGGCACAAGCACAAGCCACCATTTATTCAGCCAGCATGGCACAAACACATCGTTCTGGGGGGAAAAGAACCCGAACGCTCCCAGGCTGCACTATCTGCTCATACAGGAGAATCACAGAGGGTCAGGGATTGGAAGGGATCTCGGAAGATCAGCCAGTCCAATCACCCTGCCGCAGCAGGATCACCTAGATCCAGTCGCACAGGAACAGTCCAGGCAGGTTTGAAACGTCTCCAGAGAAGGAGAGTCCACAACCCCCCCCGGGCAGCCCCTTCCAGGGCTCTGGCACCCTCATCAGGAAGAGGGATGAGATTCATCCAAGGATGAGTGAAGGATGTAATCTCAACCGATCAGATGCTCTAATGACCTCCTCACAATCTGATAAAGTGAGGAGCAGTTAGTAACTTCACAGATTTCCCCCCATCCCTTCACCAGAGATGAAGGGCAGGTTCTAAACCACTACTGCCCTGTCACCCTGCCAAGAGCATTGGACATCAGGACGCCTGTCAGTTAAGGCAGTGCTGCTGAAGGCAGGCTCAGCTTCGGTCTTTACGTCTATTTAAAATCACTGAACAGGTACAGATCCGAAGCCACGGCGAACGTAAACACAGGAGTGACTTCTTGAAGGACAACAGCCAGCCTTCAAACCCAAAACACGAAGAATCGTGTCTCTGCTCAAGTACCTCCACACACAGTCTGGAGGACGAGCGACACGCCGCAGCAGACCTTTTCCCATCTCTAGCATCCGCGGTACGCAGGCCAAAACGGCCGGCCACCTGATGGACAATTGTGTCTAAGAGCCAGATCTAAAGCCCTTCCCTAATCAAAGCTTCCTGCAGGGGTTCTCAGGCTAAGTACAGGCTTCTCAGGGATTTTTCTTTAGCTCCAGGATGACTCCTTTTAACTCCAAGTTGAAAAATACCAAGTTATGCGTTGAGCCAAAAAACCTAGGTATGAGACGTAGGGAATGACTGAGGCAGAGGAGCTGCTGTGATTTAAAGAAGCCAACAGACGTGTGAGCAAATACAAGGGCTGCCTAAGCTCTCTGTTTTGAGAGAGAGAAGGAAGACAAAGAGGAGAATTAAGGACATCACAGGAAAACCAAAGCATCAGCTGTCATCAACTTACAGGTGGGTGGTTAAAACCTGAAGGGTACAGCCAAGGAAGGTCTAGATTCAGTGAGTGAAGACTCTAACCACAGCGAGATCACCAGCAAGGTCGGAACTGAGAGTCCCCAGAGGTTTTGTGACAGTCTTGCACACACCAGTGCCAATCTACAGTGCAACACAGGCTGTGACGGATTGATACCTGCTACCACATCCAGGAAGAAGAATGAAGAATGGAAAACACTCTCTGCACTGAAGCCAGAGCACACAGAAAGTAAAGGATGTCTCTGCTAACTGTGCCACAAGAACAACTCACAACACCAAACTGCAGAGCAAAACAGCCCAGGTGTAGACTGGTTACCACAGTTCTGGTTCTGCAGAGCCACTTTCTTTGGACAAAGAACTTGTACCTCAAGATCTTCTGTACCTTTTCCCCCCAACACCCTTCTTAGCCAAGCATTCCATAGCCAGAACTTCACTGCAGATTATCACAGTAATGATAAGGTTGGAAAAGACCTTAAAGATCATCCAGTCCAACCTAAAACCAACCCAGTAACCCAAACATCTGCCATCTAGCTCATGCCACTCAGCACTTCATCCAGCCTGACCTTGAACACCTCCAGGGACGGTGACCCAACCACCTCCGTGGGCAGCCCGTTCCAAAATCTGATCACTCTGTCAGTGAAAAACCTTCTCCTAATGTCAGGTCTAAACCTCCCCCAATGGAGCTTAAGACTGTGACCCCCTGTCCTATCTCCAGTGTCCAGGGAGAAAAGACCGACCCCCGCCTGACTCCAACCCCCTTTTAGGTAGTTACAGACAGCAATAAGGTCATCCCTGAGCCTCCTCTTTTCCAGGCTAAACAGACCCAGCTCCATCAGCCTCTCCTCGTAGGGCTGACCTTCCAGCCCCTTTCCCATTCTAGTTGCCCTTCTCTGGACTCTCTCCAGCCCCTCGCCATCCTTCCTAAACTGAGGGGCCCAGAACTGAACACAGTACTCCAGGTGCGGTCTAACCAGAGCCGAATACAGGGGGAGGAGAACCTCCCTCTCCCTGCTGGCCACACCATTTCTGATCCAGGCCAGGATGCCATTAGCCCTCTTGGCCACCTGGGCACATTGCTGACTCATGCTAAGTTTACTGTCCACCAGTACCCCCAAGTCTCTCTCTACCTGAGTACTCTCTAAGATCTCCATTCCCAGCCCAGAGTTCTACCTGGGGTTGTTATAACCAACAAGCAGGACCCGACACTTAGCCTTGTTCAAACTCATCCTATCGGAGTCTGCCCATCTCTCCAGTCCCGCTTTTCTGTCAACTTCCCACAGCTGAAGCAGCAATTCCAGCTCTGTGTCACGAGCAAGGCAAGCAATTAGGCAGAAAGCATTAACGAGGCATGACTGATCTGACAAGAACCGGCCGTCTAACTGCCTGGCTATGGCTGTCTGCTCCAACCAAGAGCAGACACAGGAATCCTATCACCAGGAAGACCCAGGAATCGGCTTTCCTAAAGGCTACGTGTCAGAAGAGAACCTTTTTAAGAAAACCAGGGCTTACCCAGCATCGTTATCCAACTTTTACAAGTTACTCCGGTCTCACGTAATCAAGACTAGCACAAGCTCACACAGGAACGCCTGCCAGGGACTAATCCCTGCAGCAGGGTTCGAATGACGCTCTGACATGCCCTGCTTTTGATGAGCACTGCTTGATGAGCCCCGCACTTCAGTGACACAAGTGGGAACCACTTCCCACCCCCAACCACCTCAAAAACGACTCCATGCTCTTTACAGCCCGGCAGCTAGAACATACGGAATCACAGGAGACTAAACACGAACGGTAAACACAAGTTGGGCTTTCATTTGTATTGTTTTATTAATCCAGCTGCTGAAGGAGGATTTTACGGGGTGACTTTCCAGTGGCTCCAAGAAGCAAACACACAGAGCATCAAATTGCAGAGCAGATACCAACATATATAATTTAACCCTACTCCCTGAAACCTTACCCACCAAATACATTTTATAAAGGGCACAGCCTGAAGCTAAAGACAATGCTGCCACCAGCAACACCTCCTGCACTCCATGATATATAACCTCTGCGAGGAAGGCACAGAGAGCAAGTGTAACAACCATCACCTACAGAACTCTGAAGGTTGGGAGGATTTGTTTCATCCAGCTTTGATGCTGTCCTCTCTGTATGGCAAAGAAAAGGCTGAACAAACGAGCTGAGGCTGGATGCCTGACCAGCAGGTTTCCTTCTTCTAACATCGCTTCTTTAAGTTATTAAGATATCTGCACCCAGCTCATTAAACTACATCTGTTTCTTCATCTAGGGGATCCTGCTGAGGCAGAGGGATTGGACTGGATGATCATTCGAGGTCCCTTCCGATCCCTAACGGATTCTCAAGCAGAATTCCCGATGCTGCCCAACAAGATTTCCTCCACCTAACATCACCACATCCACCAGACCAGGGCACTCAGGGCCACAGCCAGGCTGTCCTTCAGCACCTCCAGACACGAGGACTCCACCACTACCCTGGGCAGTCCATTCCAACGTCTGATCATCCTTCCCATGAGGAAGAGCTTCCTAACATCCAACCTCTCCCTCCTCCGGCAGCTTCAGGCCAGTACCTGCAGCGGCAGAGACAGTCCACCCTTCCATAAATAACAAAAGCCTTGACCAAACTGTTTCCCTCCCCTCATAAGCAGGTTTGGATGCTGAAAAGAGCGTAAGCTGTTCATGTGCATCCTCTACATCAAGCCAGTGAGTTTTGGCACAGGCCCAGCGAAGGCACCTTCATGCAACAGACACTTGAAATACTCAGAATCTGGTTTTTAGCTTTAAAACCGAACTGCACTGGCAAGACAAGGAGCACTGCTGCTTCTCCATCCTTCCCATCTTCTTTACTTCAAACTTGCTACTCCTGCCTTTGCTGCATCTACCCGATCTTGGTGAAGAACCTGAGTGTGAGCTAAAGGAGCTGCTGAACTGGTGGCCATGTAAAAGAGTGCTAGTTTGAAAGAATCTGTGGACACCAGCCAACCCAGCCCCCTGCCCAAGACAGGGCCACTGTGAATCTCAAGGAGGAGACTGGCATCTTCTTGACAGTCTCCATCAGGTTGCTGAAGACTGTGATTAATTCCACTCTTAAACTTCTTTTCCCTCTGTACTGAAGCAACGCAGCTCTCAGCCTGTCATGAGTAGGGTCCGTGTCAGAGTAGGATCAACAGCCCCCCTTAAACTATTACCTGAAAGCAGATCTAGTATGCTCAAACCTAAGAGGATAAAGAATGGATCATGTAATTGTGGGTGCAGCAAGAAAGCTTCTAATACAGTCTGCTCTTCAACAGTACCTTTGCACAGCAGGCAGCATTCCCAGGAATACATGAAACTTTGGGATCTGAGAGATGAAGACATCATACATGTGAAGGACAGTACAAGTATCTGTGTCCCATGGAGGACTGCACTTCAGTTAGATCTCTACACTCTCCAGAAGAGCCTTTGAAAAGGAGTTTGACTCTTAAAACCTACTCTGAAGTCTCATTCTAAGAGTTCTATTACCATCTAGGGATCCAAGCCCATGGCTTCCACAACAGGCCAACAGATAAACGCAAGACACAGACGAGTGAGGCAACAGCACTGTCAGGAACAACGGCTCTCAAATCTCAAACCCCAAAATATTTCATGCTAAGTTATCAATCAACTGAGATGTAGGGACTGATCAAGTGATGAAGGAACTGGAGGAGACGTCTGATGAAAGGCTGAGGAAACTGAGGTTGTTGAGCCTGGAGGAGACTCAGGGGGGCCCTTCTTCCTCTCTACAATTACATGAAGGGAAGTTGTAGACAGGTAGGGATCAGGCTCTTCTCCCAGGCAGCTAGGAACAGGATGAGAAGGCAGGGCCTGAAGCTGCCAGGGGACGGTTAGGTTGGATATCAGGAAGCCCTTCCTCAGGGAAAGGGTGCTCAGAGCCTGGACTGGACTGCCTAGGGCAGTGGAGGGGTCCCCATCTCTGGAGGTGTTGAAGGACAGCCTGGCTGTGGCCCTTAGTGTTCACATGGTGACTCTGGTGGGCTGGATACCCGGTGACTTAGGTGCTGTTCACAGGCACCAACTGATGATCACTTCCTCCAGATGAGCGAGACTTGAACAAAACCAAACAGCAAACACTGAGCTGGCTGGATTTCTTTACAGAAGACAGTGACTCTGTCAGCCAGCACCCTGCTTACCTACCCTTGCTTAATTTTTTTTTAAAATGAGCTCATTTTTCTCCACTTCATGTTTCTCCTCCCTCACCCATTCTTTTCCCAGACTGCAGCAATAACATGCTTTTATTCCTTCCTTTTGACTGCCAGGGCCTTAAACTAATTATTAATTGAGAATGTATCTAAAGGATCTGAATGAGAAAGTTGGAATGAACCCAACTGCCTCTTTCCCCGTTGTGTTTTGCATACTCTAACACCGTATCTACCCGCGAGCGACGCCGGAACCAGCACCAGAGTTGTTTGCCTTTCAAAGCTGCTTGGGCAAAAAGATGCGACGAGGGGAAACAACAGGGAAAACTGTAAGTACCTGGAGGAGGCTCCAGCTCTGAGTGACAGCCACCAGGCTGCCAACAGACAAAATTCTTCCAGCAACTGCTCTGTCCTGTGGGGAAATCCCGCGGCAGAGGGCACCCTGTGTTTGGGAAATCAGGCAAGTGACACTTCATCAGGAGACTCGTCCTTTAAAGAGGCTAGAAAGGCATGACCTTACCCTGCCTGCTAGCTCAGAGCTGGCCGGTCGTACGACTCGTCTTGTTGGCAGTTGTTAAATCACATTAAAGGACAGCTAAAAATACATGGAATATTTTCCTACTGCTTTTCCATGCAAACAACTGCCGGAGTTACAAGCGCAGCGTGGAGGCAAACGCTGACTACCACGACAGGGGCGAGGGGAAGGGCCAGGATTATTACCAGCACCCTGCAGATGGACACCGGAATGACCAACACGCAGAGAGATCTGAGTTTTGAAAAGCTTGATGTTGAGAACGGATGGGGTTCTCATCGCCACGACAGGAAAACACTGAGATTTGCAAAAAGGTCAAACAGATCTGAGCTGCCAACTCCCTCCCACCCCAAAGGTTTGCTTGGTTTTTAACTTCTAAAACTCAGCCGGGCTGCCTGTGCTCCATGCCACTGCAGTCTCACAGCCCACAGGGGCACTGTCTATCTGCCCTGCTCGAGTGTACTCACAAGTGAAGCGAATAAACAAGGAGGACCTGGGGGAAAGGCTCCACAGCCAACGTCTCAAAGCCTTTGTGACAAAATGAGTGTCTTAATTGATTAATGATCTCAAGGGCTCTATCGCCATCTAGTGAGAATGATGCTCTGCTACCACACTACCCACAGCCCCAGCCCCTGCCCTGCCAGCACAGGTGCCAACCACTCTGCTACATCCAGCCTACACATGGCCAGAGCTGCGAGGGTCTCTAGACGTCTAGGGCATGTCTGAAAGGACACACAGGTCAAGCACTGTAGCTCCTATCCTGCTCTGGCTGACTGAAATGAGTGAAACTCTCACAGATGGGATGGCACTCTGCTGGTGCTGTGAGCTGGCTTTGTAAGTGGCCTTCACAGTATCACAGAATTACTGAGGCTGCAGTAGACCTCTGAGCTCCTCCAGCCCAGACTATAATGAGACATCACCACAGCAGCCAGACCAGGGCACTAAGGGCCACAGCCAGGCTGTCCTTCAACACCTCCAGGGATGGGGAATCCCCCACTGCCCTGGGCAGTCCAGTCCAGGCTCTGAGCACCCTTTCTGTGAGGAAGGGCTTCCTAACAGCCAACCTCACCCTCCCTTGGCAGCTTCAGGCCCTGCCCTCTCATCCTGTTGCCAGTTACCTGGGTGAAGAGCCTGACCCCCACCTGATAAACAGATAAACAGCACCTTACAGCAACCACAAAGCAGCTACGACTCCCTCAGAGGAAACACTACCTTTTGAACTCAGGTAGGTGCACAGCCCCTATCAACCCTGGAAATTATCTCCTAGTTAGCAATCTCCTAGTTAACCCAGAGTAAGGTGAAACATGTTACTGGAAGGACAACAAGTGTGAGGTCATCTCTAGAAAACTGCTTAGATGGGAAGGCTTTTGAAAACAAAACCATGTTCTCAGAAACAAAATGCTCCTCTGCACATCAGCTGGGGGTTGTGAAGAGATCTTCAGTGTGCTGGGAGAGCTGTGCCCTCACACCACAGCGAGCAGGTGCCTCTGAATGCAAACAGGAGCTCGTCCATCTCATCGCTGAACTACATGGTTGACGTGCCACCCCATCACACAAGCTGCAGGCACTGCTGCAGATGCCTGCTTGGTGTTCTGCTTCTACAAAAACTCAATGAAAAAAGGTGCTTTGAGACACCACGGATCGGTGGAACATTCTGGATCTTTAAGGGTTTCTGGTTATATTGTGACTAAACCAATGTGGTCTGCGTTCTGCTGCCATCCTAACAGCAGTTTTTCCTATGAAGTTAAGAGCAACTCTTAAAATCCAGGCTCTCAAGCTTCATTTTAAGGAACAAACAACAGCTCCTGTAAACACAGCCACCACATCTCACATGGTAGGTGTTCAGGAACTCAGCGTGCCAGGACACAGGACAGACTGGCCAAAGATAAACCCATCCACCGTTGAAGCAGACCTCTGAATCCAAGCCTAACCCATCACACACAACTGCCTACACATGGAAAACGTGAAAGCAGCCTTCATCGTCTCGGTCACCACCATCTGGGCCACCAAAACTCCACTGTTTAATTGAAAATAAGGCTCCAGCTAGAGCTTCAGCTCGCTGTGCTTCAGAGGAGACGGATCTCATTTTCTAGATGCTAGGTTCATGTCTTTTCCATCTTCTGCAGTACAAGAAAGATAAAAACTACACTTCTGGCAGCAAGTGAGGACTGAAAACAAGAGCATTCATTCTCCTGTTCAATGAAAAACCAGATGGCTGACCTTTCCACACACGTGTATCACCTGGCCCATGACTTACCTCTCTCCCTTTGTGTGTCACCAGAGCAGCCAAAGGCTTGGCGTAGAATCTGCTGTAGGAAAACCCCAGGCAGCCATACATACTGTTGGCGGTGAGTTTCAAAGCCTTCTGTCTGATATCATACTGAAAAGAGAGAGAACCAGCCCAAATGACACAACCACAGGCAACAGAGAACAGAACTTAGCGCTCACGAGTGCTTTTAGGGTGTTTTATACAGTCTGTGCGATGATGGGCTGCAAGCAAAGCACATTACAATCACTGCTCGCTGCTAATCATCCCTATTCTGCAAAGCTGATCGGGGCACTTCAGGGGAGTGAAGGAAGAAAAAAATAAACCCAAGGAGTCCTATGCAACACACCTGTAAATAAAGGTCAGGATTTAAATCTGGCTGCTTCATCAGCTGCTTCACTTGGCGCCTCCTCTCCACCAGCTTCCTGATTTCTTTAGGCAAAATTCCCATTTCCAGAGATGGGTCTGGAAGCTCTGGAATTTCTTCTTCCTCTTCAACCTGTCAAGTGACCACCACTGCTTATCAGTTTTTCTCTAGAAGAGGAGATTTGAATGCGTTCAGTGAAAAGATTGGGGAAATAAAGCCACACAGCTTGTGTCTGTTCTGGCAGAGCTCGCAGAACAGGCAGCATGAGAGGCTCTGTGTGGTGTCTAACTCCATTACCTAGTTCCTGCTGAGGGACAGGGGCTAAACCTGTCCCTATCTGGAAGAAATCTAAGAGATGTGGACCAGCAGCAAGATGAACTGTGTTTTAT
>VZRI01013645.1:224856-258081 GCA_013397515.1 Upupa epops | reverse complement strand
TATATAAATAAAGGTTTTTATATATATATATATATATATAAATAAAGGTTTTTATATATATATATAAAATGAAGGTTTATAGAAAAGGTTTATATATAGGTTTATATAAACCTATATTTTAAATAAGTTTGGGTGTTTTAGCCAAATACTCAGATCACCCACCTTACAAATTATACTTGAAATCTTCATCAGCAAAATAACTGTATGGCAATTGTGCATCTCCCACACTATCTTCTTTACTACTTCTCTAAGCAGTCAAGCTAAAATCAACCAAGTAACCCTAACATCTGCCATCTAGCTCATGCCACTCAGCACTTCATCCAGCCTGACCTTGAACACCTCCAGGGACGGTGACCCGACCACCTCCGTGGGCAGCCCATTCCAAAACCGGATCACTCTGTCAGTGAAAAACCTTCTTCTAATGTCAAGTCTAAACCTCCCCAATGGAGCTTAAGGCTGTGACCCCACTTAAATTATTTCAATTTTAACCTAGAAAAGCAACTGAGTTTCCGTGATCTGCAATACAACAAAAAAAGTACTAGCCTGCTCCTTGAAACTTGTCCATCAACTACAGAGATTCCATTCTAAAAGATACAACGATTGCTTTTTGATATTTAATAAAAGTTCTTGGAAAGAGAAAAACTGGACCCACCAGCTTCTGCAGAGGCTTTTTAAAAACTTGTTTGTCCGGCACGATGTAGTCTTTTTCATGAAATGCGTGAAGCAGCAAGAACTCATTGCGCTCAGATCGTCCCCCCATCATGGTCCTCGACTAGAGAGAAGGACCAAACAGAAGTTCAAAGCAGAGAATAGAGAACACTGACATACAAAAATAGGCTGAGCACGTCCTTTGCCTGTTGGTACGTTCCTCTAGCATCACTATTGTCCTGTATCATCAGTGTACACAGAGCTCCTTCATGGTGTTTGTATTATTAGCTCACCAGGCTGTGTCTCGTGCTCGTCACAGCCTCACGGATTCTCAGTCAGTGCTTACATATGGAAAGCAGTACATCAATCACAGAAAACACGGACCTGGTTTTGGGGGACACTGTGTGTGTTAAGCAGTAAAAACGCACCATGACGTTGCCAGAGATGTTTGTTATCTGAAGGGCCAGCGGCAGAACGTTCAGCTCACACATGATCTCAAGAATGAACTTGGCATCTGTCCAGGTGTGCTCCAGCATCAACATTAAGTGAGGAGAATCACTGGGAAAAGAAGAGGGATGGTCCAGTAAAGGA
Source organism: Upupa epops (assembly GCA_013397515.1). NCBI lineage: Eukaryota > Metazoa > Chordata > Aves > Bucerotiformes > Upupidae > Upupa > Upupa epops. Next base: position 256,842 of record VZRI01013645.1, on the reverse strand, counting down.
AGATCAGTCTCATTCCACTAGTTGGACCCATGTGCTGCAGGGAATGCACGGCACTGTAGCACGCCAGCGCTGACTCACACAGCCAGCTCATTCAACTGGAAAACACTCATAACTCCAACTTGCATCTCACTTTAGTGTCTCTAAAGCAGCTCTCTCACTAACTGATTCCTCTCGCACACAATAAGCCACCGTTCACAAGCAGCTGAAGCATCACAAGCAACTGTTGAGGTGACACCTTATTTCTTATACCATGACACACCAGACAGGCAAGCATCACACTGCCTAGCCTGAAACTACCTCCTCTGCTTTCAGTGAAGGATTAAAGCCTTCGAGCAGTAACATACCTGTACATATTTCGAATTTCCTCGGGTAGAATCACTGCCCTGTCTTTTTTCAGGATGTGATGGACCAGTTCGGATAAATGGTAACTTTTGCAACGAATTAATTCTTTAGCAGACACTTCTACATCACAGATCATCCGGCCGCAGGCAGCCATCCTTTCAGCAAACCCTCCTCGACCCTGAATCGTACCACACAAGGAGGGGAAAAATTAAACATACAAATGTTAACCAAGAACATCTATTCAAAATACATGCTTCAGGACCCACTCGGGCACTGAATACTCCAGCACTCGAAATACTCTACTGAAAAACCACTAATACTCAAGCTTTAAAGGGAGTAACCAGCAGGAGCAGGGAGGTGATGGTGCCCCTGCACTGTGTGACTGCACCTTGAGTACTGGGTCCAGTTTTGGGCACCATGGTATTAGGACGTTGGGATGCTGGAGCAGGGACAGAGAAGGGCAATGAGGCTGGGGAGAGGGCTGGAANTCACCATCCCTGGCAGTGTTTATAAGGGGAGTAGCTAGAGCACTTGAAGCCATGGTCTAGGGGTTGGGGAGCTGTTGGGATGAGGGCTGGACTTGGTGATCCTGAGGGTCCTGTCCAGCCATGAGGATTCTATGATTTACGTCCTAAAGGAATCCATGGTGTTTTTCAGTTTGTGTATATTAAGACACAGATAATTAAATCTCATTACTAGTTCACTCTTCATTCTGAAGCCATCACGCTGCCTTTTGATTTTTAATTTTATCATTAGAGCAGCTCCAGCAAGAACATGGGGGTGGAGTTTGATTTTCCTCCAAGGACAATTTTGTAATCAACAGCAGGACAAAAAAGTCACTGAACCAAGCACAACTCATCCTGGTCTCTAGGACTGACAGAACAGGCTAGACGTGGCCATGCTCAGCACTTCAATACTCCAAGACCCACACGTTGTCCTCTGAACAAATACAGGCTAAGAACTACAGCATTATGAACACAGCAGCTCTCCCCGTGATGATTCACCAATCCATTCAACTCACAGTCTCTCGTTTCACAGTTAGAGCAGACAAAGGCTGCTACAGCAAAGACTATCGCAATTAATCTGTCATTACCATCATCTAGCTGAGGTATGCAAACTAAATTAGCCTAACTAGAAAATGAGTTTAGCTTATTACTGTAATAAAAGCCGTACAAACACTCATCATTTCTGAGCCGGGACACATGACGTTCAGCATGACCACAGTCGAACTGTGTCAGTGTCACACTCACAGCTCCCTGGCAGCATTCATTCACTTCTCATCACACACAACCCAAAGGTGATTGAAAGACTCGAGCGGTCTTATTACCCCAAGCTTTGGCATGTTGGATCTTCGCAGCCGACCTATCTTGGACCAGTGAGGGACTTTGCACACGTGGATTCTTTGCAGCAGCACTTCCAGGTCAAATCCATAAATATTATGACCCTTGCAGCAGAAAACAACCCAACAAAACAAGGTTACAAATGCAAACGGGAAGATATATTCTCACACACTCAGTATTGCTGTGCCCTTGGGTGGAAAGCCAGCACACAGACCACTCAACTTTATGGTCTGATACCATGAATCAGAACTCAGAGCTTTCTAGAAAAAAAGCCACATGATGCTACACATCATTCCCTTTCTCTCTACCTGGGAAAGTGTTCTGACATCAAAACAATGCATGCTTGTCCTCTGATACCACAACAGGCTTCACCCTGCACCCAAGGGTGCTGTGAGCAATAGTTACTGAAGTACCCCTAAGAGGAGGTTGTAGTGAGACTGCTGCTGGGGTCTTCTCCCAAATTACTAACGACAGGATGAGGAGCAGTGGCCTCAAGCAGCACCAGGGGAGGTTTAGATTGGACACCAGGAAGAAGCTCTTTCCTGAGAGTGTGGTTGGGCACTGGAACAGGCTGCCCAGAGAGGTGGTGGAGTCGCCATCCCTGCAGGTGTTTCAAAGGGGAATAGCTAGCGCACTTGAGGGGCTGGGGAGATGCTGGGATGAGGGCTGGGCTTGGTTATCCTGGAGATCCTTTCCAGCCTGAGGATTCTATGATTCTATTCCAGCAATATTTACAAAGTGATGCGGGTCTGTAATGTCATCTGAAAGCAAAATGCTACCTTGATGAACATGAAGCTATGGGACCTGTCAGTCACCAGACACTGCAGGCTCATCACATTAAATACCTCAGCTGTGTGATAATCATGCTCCTTAAAAACATCAGCAGCATTGCAGCTACAGGGATCCTACCTATATTGCTATAGGCTCATAGAACAGTTCAGATTGGAAGGGACCTTAAAGATCACGTAGTTACAACCTCCCTCATCGTGAAGAACTTCCTTCTGACTTCCAGTCTAAACCTACCCTCTTCCAGCTTGAAACCATTACTCCTCTACAGCTAGTTTTTCCACAGCACTAACTAATCCATGTGCAAACTACACCACACTAACATGGCCCTGCAGTTTTTAGGATAAGAGCTCTCACACCCCTACTACTGGCATCTGCGATTTAAAACCACTTGCTCAAGGGGTTCTGCTGATTCCTTCCCGTAACCACTAGGAAGCTCAAGCTGTAGGGGAAATGCTGGATACTAGAGCTGCAGTGAGCCAACATCATCAGGAATCTGCTCACTTCATCCTGCTCCCTTCATCCTGCTCCCTCCACTTCATTATTTGCATTCTTCTGCGGAATACCAAGTTGTAAACAAACAATATCAGATTCATAACCAACTTGAAATTGTCTTCCAAACTTTATTAGTCAAGACTGTAAATTAATTATACATCGTTTTAAAGAGCAATCACAACAGCTCCTTGGCTGCCAGTACAGTAGACTGCTGATTAAAAAGCTTTGCTCAGGTCCCACGGATTTGTGGGGGTTGTCATACTGATTTACAGCATAAACGCAGGCTGAAGGGTGACACCAGTTCCACGGGCATCAGCAATCAAGCAGTGCACCAAGAGTTCCCACAATGGGGTTTGGGATGTGTTTTGTCTGTCGGAGTAAATAAAACAAACCCAACCCCTGTCTCAGGTGCTCTGGGAGCAGAGCATTTCCATACTATGGGAACAGAATAGAAATCTCAGGTATTGTGAGAAATAATAGGATGGATAAAACGCTGTTAGGGAAGACTCTGTATCATCTTTCTATGCGAGTATACCTGCTGTCCTTAAGCAAATTCAAGTCACAACACAGCCTAAGATCACCGTTTCACAAAACCCTCCACGGGGACAAAAGGAAAAGAACAAAGCTGACCAACTGACAGCATGCTTTCGCTTCGCTCGCACAACTACTCACCGCAACAACATCTGGGTCAATTTTGTGGATCTTCGCAAGGAAAAATCCCAGCAGTGTTCTCTCTGTCGCAGCAATTTCTATTTTAGCATTCTAAAAGGAGCAAGAGAGCATCCCATTTCAATGACCCAATAAGTTTCAAATGGAAACATCTCCTCTCCCCTACTAGTTACGAGACAATAATAAAGCACCACCGAGTTCTCTTTCCTTCTGTAATTCCAGGCTTTTTGTTCTCACACCCATAGCCACAGAAAGCTTTTCTCAGAGGCTTTTTTTTTTCCCCCATTTGGCTTTTGTATGCAGGTGCCTAGTGATATTTTTAAGAGCCTCCTAAGAATCAAGCACACCGGGAAAACGCTTCGTGCGCATCCTTCACTCACAGGCTTCAGAACACACAGAAAGAGGCAAAATAAAAATAGGTGACTTGATGATTCTGTCATCTATCTCAGTGCCCTCTAGAAAGGATGTCTGCTAAATTTTGACAGATTTTACTCTCCAAGGAGCGAAGAAACACATTCTCCTCCTTTACTAGGAGTACAGAGCTGGGTTTAATGAAAGTGAATCCCAATTTTAGCCTCTTCGCAAACGTTAACTCTCTTGTCTAAGACTCTATTTTATGAGCACAGCAGGACTGAATCACGCAGAGCCCACTCCACTGTTTTTAAAAGCGACATAGAATAAATACCTGGAATTAGATCTGCAAAGCGGAGAACTAATGAAATCCTCATGCCATTCCTTTGACTATTTCTCCCACCCACCTTCCCCCCCAAACAACGTGAAGTTGATGATTTTCAAAGGCACGTCACCAGAAGAGCAACAAAATGAAATTACCTTCTTTCTAATGGTTTCTTTGAAGTCGTAAGGAAAAATGCAATCATTTGGTTTGGAAACAGCTGCAAAAGAAATCGTATTTGTTCTTACACACAAGTTCTTAATTGTACCCTTCACCACACAAGCACCCACCCACGACAGAGGTATCTAAGGAAAACTAACCACTAATTCTAAAAAGCTACACTTATGTGAGTACGTGTCTTCAAAACAACAGAGTAGTTATTAAAAGTGTTTAATATTTTACTGAGTTACAGCTCAGGTTAGCACTGAACATGAAAACTACAGTCTGCAGCTTCCCAAGAACTTCCTCGCACAAGCATTCAACGCTCTCCATCACGTCCAAGCAGGGTCTGAATCTCAAGGTTCAGTTGATCTTACTATGACACTGATGAAAGAGATGGTTCTTTCCTAAGAGAACTTACTTCCACGTAAACATGACATGTTTGGGGTTTGAGTTCTGTTCAGAACTCAACTGTAACTACAGTAAAGAAATGGTCTGAATTAATGGACGAAGAAAGGAATCCAAGGGAACGCAAGACAAAGTAAACCTAATCAAAATCATAGGAAGCCACACAGAGTAGCTTTAATTTCTGCTCTCGTGAGACCCCATCTGCAGTCCTGCGTCCAGTTCTGGAGCCTCCAACACAAGAAGGAGATTGAGCTGTGGGAAGGTGTCCAGAGGACGGCCACGAGGATGAGTGGAGGGCTGGAGCACCTCTGCTATGGGGACAGGCTGAGAGAGCTGAGGCTGTTCAGCCTGGAGGAGACTCCAGGGAGATCTTAGAGCAGCCTTCCAGTGCCTGAAGGGGCCTACAGGAGAGCTGGGGAGGGGCTGTTTCCAAGGGCTCGCAGTGGTCAGAGCAGGAGAAATGATTTCAAGCTGGAAGAGGAGAGGTGTAGACTGGAAGTCAGGAGGAAGTTCTTCCTGATGAGGGTGCTGAGACACTGGACCAGGTTGCCCAGGGAGGTTGTGGCTGCCCCCCAGCTCCCTGGCAGTGTTCAAGGCCAGACTGGCTGGGACCTTGAGCACCCTGGTCTAGTGAGGGGTGTCCCTGCCCATGGCAGGGGGGTTGGAACTAGATAATCATGAAGGTCCCTTCCAACCTGAACCTATGAATTCCCACCATGAAGCGATGACTCTGTCATCAAAACTTAAGCTTCTTTCCAATGAANCAGGGGGGGTTGGAACTAGATGATCATGAAGGTCCCTTCCAACCTGAACCTATGAATTCCTTCCCACCATGAAGCTATGACTCTGTCATCACAACCTAAGCCTCTTTCCAATGAGGAAGGTCCCTAAAAGTCAGTAACCAGTGAAGTCCACACGGGGAAAAACGTCTGGCTCACAATAGCAACTTTTCCCCTTACCTATTCCACACCTTTAACGCTGGGGAATGAAAATCAAAACCAAGAGAATTGAACCACCCACAAGCAAAAAGAACAGAACAAGAGAAAAAGTCAGAAGCAATTCCTTTTCTACTCACAGACTGTTGCAGGTACGTACCACAGAAGTGAGTCTGAAAAGGGGGCTGAGGTGGAGCCTTGTCCAGGGGAAATTTCTGATGTATCAGAGCTGCAACAGCCACCACCTACACCAGACACATACAGAAAACACAGCCTCAAGAACATGACTGCTGTCAGTACCCTCTCTCTTCTTCTTCCTTTAACTTCCCTCAACTCTTTTCTTGCTTCTACTCAAGATATTTCTAAAATTAATTCCAACTATAAATAGTTTAGAAGAAAAGATACCAATTACAGACCATCAGAGATTGGAAGGGGCCTCTGAAGATCAGCCAGTCCAGTCCCCTTGCCACAGCAGGATCCCCTAGATCCAGCCACACAGGAACAGTCCAGGTGGGTTTGAAACATCTCCAGAGAAGGAGACTCCACAACTCCCCTGGGCAGCCCCTTCCAGGGCTCTGTCACTATCACCAGGAAGAAGTTTCTTCTCATCTTGATGTGGAACCTCCTCTGTTCCAGCTGACACCAGCTGCCCCTTGTTCCTATCGTTGGATGGCTGGACAACTGTTGTCAAGTAAATTAAAACTTAGCTTACTGCTGAATGATCATCTTGGAATTTGAATTCATTTTGGGAAACTCTGCTTTTCTCAGGTTTTGTTCAGAATGGGACCAGATCTTGCCACATAAAACATTCCCTGTGGAGTGCAGGGGAGATGTGGGCAGGACAAGACATGCAAAAAAGCCCCCCCTATCCCTGAGCAATAAGGCAAGAGGTTTCAGCATTTAGAAGCCATTAGTCTTACTGATGCTTCTGCTTGCTTTGCTGGCAGAGGTCCTGGTTCTGCAAAAAACTGGTCGGGAAAACCTAACAGAAAATAAAGCAGGCAGGTCCTAAAAGCATCTTGGCAAGTGCAGTGCGTTGTGCATGTCTTACTACACTGGCTAGAAACTGGGGTTCTTCCATAATAACCCAAAAATATCTTAACCTCACCAAGAAGTTGTAATGTTTGTTAGCCTATTTTCCATTGCATTCAGTGAGAAACAACCACCCTATCCTATCCCATCCTTCTTCCACCAGGACTAGGGGTGTCATTCTCCCCCTGTACTGGGCACTGGGGAGGCCTCCCATCGAGTAATGGGAGCAGTTCTGGCCCCTCACTTCAAAAAAGAGAAGGAGGGGCTAGAGCAGGTCCAGAGGAGCAATGAGCCTGGGGAAGGGGCTGGAGGGGAAGAGATGCTGAAGGAGCTGGGGGTGTTTAGCCTGGAGAAGAAGAGACTCAGGGATGACCTTATTATGCTCTAGAACTACCTGAAGGGACATTGTAATCAGGTGGGAGTCAGGCTTTTCTCCCAGGCAACAAGTACCAGGACAAAAGGGCAGGGCCTGAAGCTGCCAGGGGAGGTTTAGGTTGGATGTTAGGAAGCCCCTCCTCATGGAAAGGGTGCTCAGAGCCTGGACTGGACTGCCCAGGACAGTGGTGGAGTCCCCATCCCTGGAGGTATTTAAGGACAGCCTGGCTGTGGCCCTGAGTGCCCTGGTCTGGCTGATGATGTCAGGTCCTGGGCTGGGCTGGCTGAGCTCAGAGGACTTTTCCAGCCTCAGTAATTCAGTGATTCTGTCAAGTTCTTCCAAGCCTTAGAAAATATTTAGTGTACTCCTAAAGACAAAACCAAACCAAATCAAAATGAGAGCAGATCACTTACCTCATTCTGGTGAGTCTTTGGGTTCTGAGTAGCCTTCATGCTGAAGGACATGACCACAAGAGGAGGAGGAGGAGAGAGATCTTTAGCCACATTCACCAAGCCAGGCTTCACAGCCACTGCCTCCACCTTACACCAACTGACAGGCTGATTCGAAGGCTCTGAGAAAACAACATGAACACCTTCATTTTCCTGAGAACCCCAGGGAAATCTTCTCTAACAGCAGTGTTGCACAGAGCACAACCTTTTAATAGGGATGGCTGAGGATCCAGAGTAATCCTGCCCAGTTCCTGCTAACTTTCTTGTTCCTAGCACCTCAAATGAAAGCCAAGTCGCATCAGATGCTCTTTATTAGCAAAGGAAGGAGGGAAGACTGGTACCTGGATCAGAAAGATGTGCAGTGCAAAGAACACTGCAAGCAGCTTCGTACAGAGTCATAGGAGAAAAAGACAGAAACCAAGTGAGCATAATTCCACCTAAATTTATATCCACCCTCCAGCACCTGGAGTCAAAAAGGAAAAGGCCTCACAGAAATGTATTATTGTAAAAGCATTAAAAATGAAGAGAAATTACAGTCATGAACTCCTCCAGTTCTACAGAAAAGGCAGACAGACCGCTCATCAAAAGACTCTGGATTGAATGAGGACAACAGCTACGACTGCCTGAAATGCACCGCGTAATTAATTCGTTTAGATAGAGTCTTTCAGAGACACAGTGATGGAAATGACGAGATGGGGAGACATCATGGCAGAGCTCGCTCTAACCTGACAGTATAAGCTAAGCTATCCTAAACTGTATGAGAAACCACAGGAAGCTATTTAGAAAGGCCATAAAAGCTAAAAACCTCTGTTTTAGACAGAAGGAGGGAAAAGTCCATGGTCACTGCCTGTTATTCTTAGAGAGTATTTTACATCTCTTCATTTGCTTCAGGAAATCAAATTCACTAAGGCAGGAAGAAGCAGTAGTTACCCTTCTGACAGGTTATTTTTTAGACAGCTGTTGGCAGACTTAGTTATCTTATTAACTGCAAAATTATCTCACCTCCCCCTGGAAAACCACGTCTCTTACCTTCCCTCATTACCCTCACTATAAACGCAAACAGGTATCTGACTGAATGCTCCTAATTTCTAAGACACTGATGATCTCTCCAGAGGAAGGCAGGCAATCAATCAAGTGTTTTACACGTTTTTAACTTGATCTCCAGTCTCTTACCCTACAAGCTTCAACTAGCAGTGTACAGAGCAGTGGTCTCCACAGCAAGGTGCCTAAGGCAGTGCACTGGAGTGTAGGGGAAAGGTACCTTTGCTAATGTTAACAAATACTCTGTAAGAGTCATAGAATCCTTAGGGATCAGAAGGGATCTTGAAAGATCATCCAGTCCAATCCCCCTGCCACAGCAGGATCACCCAGACCAAGTCGCACAGGAACACAGCCAGGCGGGTCTGGAACGTCTCCAGAGAAGGAGACTCTACAACCCCCCTGGGCAGCCTGGTCCAGTGCTCCAGGACCCTCCCTGGGAAGAAGTTCCTGCTGATATTGATAGGGAACCTCTTCTGTTCCAGCTTGCACCCAGTCCCCCTTGTCCTATCACCAGATGACCTTGAGAAGAGCCTGGTACTGAAGAGAAGCTACATTTACTAGTACAGTCTCCTTGTGGAACTTAAAATGTAGAACTGACAGTAAAGAGCATTCTCCTCTTCATCACCTCACTCAGTCACTTAAAAAGCTGATACCAGTAAGGATTTTGAGCTGTCACTTGTTGTCAGGAAACACCAACATCCACCTCTCTACAATGTCCTTTCAAGGTAGTTTTAGACTGCAATAAGGTCTGCCCTCTTCAGACTACACAGCCCCAGCAACTCAGCCCCTCCTCTTAAGACTTGTTCTCCAGACAAACCTCGAGACAAACCTGCACCAACCTTGTTGCCCTTAATTCCACCCACTCCAGCACCTCAGCGTTCATACTGTATTGAGGTGCCCAAAACTGAACCCAGTGCTGAGTGCAGGGACACAACCACCTCCCTACTCCTGCTGGCTGCACTGCTTCTGATTGAAACCAGGATGCCATTGGCCTTCTCGGCCACTTGAGCACACTGCAGGCTCATCTTTAGCCAACGATCAATCAATATTCCCAGGTCTCTCTCTGCCAAGCAGCCTTCCAGCCACTCTCCTGCAAGCCTGTAACGTTGCACTGAGTTGTTGTGACCCACGTGCAGGACCCAGCGCTTGGCGTTGTCCAAGTTCATACAACTGACCTCAACCCACTGAGATCCAGCGTATCCAGCTCGAGAGCCCCCAGACCCTCAAGCAGACCAACACAACCACCCGACTTGGGTAGAGTACTCACTCAAAAATGAAGGATAAGTTACAATTTGTAGTAGATAATAGAAATCACACTCATAAATTACAAGGTTAATTTGCAAAATTATAAACAACTCAGATTTCCCCTGCTCCCCAGCGATAATTAATTTATAACCAAGTATTTCACGTGCAAACCAGCGTACGTGGGTTCTTTATGTCCAGCCAGCACGGCCCTTTGATCTTCCTACTCATCAAAAGAAGTTCCAGGCTAGAGGTATTCGTTCCAAACACATGTGAAAACGTTTGTCCCTTCAGATCCTGGGGAAGCCGAGGGCATTCAGCCTAACAAGTAATAGAAAACAGCGAGTTATTTCACCCCACAGAAGTCTTTCAGGTTCGACACAGTGTGTTCAGACGGGAGCTTCACAAAGCCACACTGTGCCAGAAATCACAGCAAAGCCCTGACCCACAGTCCCTTACAGGACCTGAAGGAATGACACGGCTAGCTCAACCCAAACAGGGCACCGGGGCTGTCGGGGAAACAGGCACTGAAGCACAAGTTCTTCATCCACACCAGACATAACACAGGCACAGCGTTATCAGCCTGGACTACGACAGTGTGCAACGACCAGTTCAACAGGAACCCGCTCACGTCAGCCACTTCATTCAGACAGCCCAGCTTTGTTCTCGGGTCACATACAGGCTGTAAAGAAACCGAGGTGGCAGAACTCTACGGGACGCAGCTTTGGCACCTAGAAGTTGCAGGTGAAGGGGTTGTTTTAAAGGCATTATGACAGCAACTGGAACCCAACAGGCTCCAGAGTGCTGAGCCTCTCGCGTCTGCAACCACAGCCAGTATTCTTGTTAACGAAGATAACTGATCAGGGCTGTTGATACCCTCAGGAGAAGTCTTTTCTGTTTTCCTTGCAGCTCTTCAACAAAAGTCTTTCTCAATGCTGCTATTTAGAAGCAGAGGTATCAGCTATATTCTGTACTGTCTACAGTATCTTACAGTACTGAGTCCCCCGATTCAGAACAGCTACAGCGTTCGCTGGCTGATGAGCCCAGTCAACGGCAAGGTGACAGAAAATAAAGCAGGATAATCGGGAATACAGGATGCTGCAAATCCATAGGCAAATCGTCAGTGGGAGAGAAGGTGGGAAGAATGCAATTTAGGTTGGACTGGATTATCTTTAAGGTCTTTTCCAGCCCCATCAGTACTGTGATACTGCTGTGGGAAACATCTCCTTGTGTTTTATCTCTGTTAGCTAGCACTAGCAAATCAATGTTATAGGCTACCCTGTAAGGGACTAATTAAAAGACAATGAGCAACTAACTTCACACTGCAACAGCCACTGGCTACTAAAGATCAAACCCCGCAGGCTTTTTTCAGTAAAACCCTACTGTCTGGGTAAGAAAGCAGGAGGGGAGGGTGATGATCTTGCATTAGGTTAATGATACTCACCGAGTATTTCACTTCTAAGTACTCTGATTTTGCTGGAACGTCCGGGATCTCAAACGCATAGTGTTTTTCCACTTTCTACATAAAACAAAGACATTATTTCAGTATCTGCCAACAGAATACTCACTCTGTCCAGTCAGAAAGCTATAGAAACAAAGGCCAGTCAAACCATACTTCCCAAGTATCATGGCCCTTCTCCCCATCATCCCAGCTTGTCCTTCCTAACCACCTCTCATCCCACTGCCTGATCCCAGTGCTATTGTAGCCTGTAACTGCACACAGTTCCCGCTTTCACCCTGCATGCTTTAGCATAGCAACCTGCTTCACAGAGGCACCCAAGAGTGCCAACATCCCAACCACCTGCCAGCTGTTCATCACATCCCTAGAGCAGACCCATTTCTGACAGCACTGTCTTTTTCAGTTGGAGCAGCTTGGATTTTACTAGAAAGCAGTCGAGTTTGTTTCTCTCCCTCTAACAAAGGTGGTTAAAGCATTCTTGAGTGCCCCACAACCACACTGAAAGTATCACTTCTGCTTTCTTCAAGAACAATCATGATTTTCCACAAAAAAAAACACACAGCTTGTCAGCTTCTAAGAATAACTACCCTCATTTCCCAAATAATTACCATATCCTGCGCTCCACCGCCACGGTACCTGCTGAAGTGCCGTGCTCTACCCTGTAATATCTATGCTCTGCCTTGTAATACCTCACAAACCATCTCCACCACTGCTGTGGATTATTGTTATTAAGCTACGCCACAACTAGGCTGGAATATTACTTTGACTAGAAGAATTCCTAGAAGTCCCTTAAACGATACTGGACAGTGCAGCAAGGTCAGCACATTCGACATAGAATCAGCTGAGTATACCAGTCGAGTACGTTTGATGCCCAAAGAAATCACCATGGACTGCAACACAGTCACAAATAACCAAGACACAGCCACTGCTAGGTAAACCCCTTGGGTGATTGGTTTTTTTGCTTAGATTAAATGCATCAGCCCTAGCTTCCTTAGAGCTCTACAGTGAGCAGTCTGTTTACTACTGCTTGTAGCACTGCAGTTGTAAGGCTGCGAAGCCTGGGGAGGAGTGGAGTGGGCACTCTGCTATAAACAGGAAGAAGGTGAATCCACAAGCAACTACAACAGCTATGCAGAAGTATAAACTAGGGACACAACTCAGTACACAAGCACCACTTCGCAGTCACAAGAGTATTACAGCTAGCAGGCCAACAGAGATCTGAGCTGCTGAACCAAAGGAGCAGCTACCATACCTGTTAAGAGAATGAGATGCACTGCCTTTAGCACCTCTTACCAGTGCCCTCCCTCCTTTTTTGTATTTTTAATTCAAAAAAAACCCCATCACAGGCTTCAAATGAGTTCTTGTTGCAAACGCAAGCTGAACATGGTGTAAAAATAGCACGCTGCAGTGATTCATCTGCGCCGTTCCACCAGCCTCAGCTCAATTACACAACCGCCTGGTCATAGCTGCAGTGAATGAATGCTTTGCTGCAGAGTAATCTGCCCTTCAAGTGGCCCTTCAGAAGGCAGAAACGAGCAGCAGTGATTAGCTGCTAAGTTCCTAAGTGGAGTAAGGCTGTTTTCAAATTGATTTGTGAAGACTTTGCTAACTTGGCAGCAGTGCAACCCATTGAGGCTGCAATTAGCAGCAGGTGCAGGAGGAAGTGATACAGCTTAAGTGCGGCTGTTCGCAGGGAAAAAGTTGGGAGCTGGCAAGGCCAAGATTCACACAGGGAACAACCTGTCTCAGTGTACGGATACTGGCCTCTTCATGGCACCACAAAACTAGTCGTCCTGAATAAAAGAACTCTTGGGTGTGCTAGCAACGTTTCTGAATCCCAGCTACGGTGGATGAGAGAGTTCACAGTAATGATGATGCTGAAAAAGACCTTAAAGGTCATCTAGTCCAAGCTAAAACCAACCCAGTAAACCTAAAATCTAGATTATGCCGCTCAGCACTTCATCCAGACTAGCCTTGAACACCTCCAGAGACCTTCATCTTAGTCTGAGTGCTCTGCTTACCTGAGCAGGACTGCCATCAGCCTTTTTTAAGTCTTTCCAAACACCAGCTCTTACAACAATACAGTAGTGAACACTGCCTGCCCATCACGAATAGGTAGTTCTTCTAAAGAGCATTAGGTCTTAACCACATGCAGCCACAGCAGAGTGGCACCAGCATGCCTATTTGAGAGCCCCACACCCATACGGAAACCCAGATGCAAGGGCTGCACAAACCAACACGTCTCTGGTGGTCTGACTGTACTAAAGATGACAACTCCTTAGAAAAAACAGACTAATAAAGGTATAAAATCAGGCAAGTTGGGGTCTCTCGGAGAGGAACAAGAGGAGGATTCTTTTTCTTCCCCACTACTTTCACAATTATCAGCAGGCAGGACCCCCTGCTGAAGAGATGTAAGCCTGGCCACTTGTTCACACTGCTGTGTTAAGCTACAACAGCTGAGTTAGTGCCATATTTTCCTTGGATAATCTTCCAAAGGCCCCACCAACAGCCCTGTTCTTCAATCCTATCTTTCCTCCTACCCCCCATTTTTCTAGTGCAGTATCCTGCTAGCTCCAGCTCTGATGAAACCCTGCAGAAAGCAGTAACTATCAAAATCAGCAGAAACTAAGCCAGCAAATTAAAGCTGAACAGCCTTCTACCATGTTAATAACATCCAGTTTATTGAAGAGGATGAGCAACCTGATCTACTGAAGGTGTCCCTGCCTATGCAGGGGGGCTGGAACTAGATGATCTTTAAGGTCCTCTCCAACCCCAGCCATTCTAGGATTCTATTCCAGGATGCCATGGATTCAAAATTCAAACAGAATTGTAATCCTTACTGTTCAGAGTGAATTCTGGTAGGTTATTCCTGAGCTTCTCTGCAACCTCAACCATCCTGCCTAATTTATTCATGAAATAATAGTTATACATTTGTTCTGCTATAACTGTCCTTTAAATAGCTTTCCCTGCTGCTCATCCCCTTTTAATGTTTTTAGAGAGCAAAAAGGTCTCATCATCATGCTTGAATTCACTAGGCTAAAAACATTCAAGCTCTTTCATAGTTATCTCTGCTGTAACTGAATCTCCTTTTGTCTCTTCCTTCCAATTGCCACCCTTTGTACCTGTTAGCACTCAGGCTATGCTTTCTTCATCATGGTGACCAAGTGTTGTAGTATTCAGGGTAAGATCTGATACTTGGTGCTGCTACTTCCCTGTTCCTATCCACTAGGGATCACTCCTGTGTGGTAGCCAAGAAGCCCAGATGCACTAGTCATGTATGCAGACAACCCCGTTGGGTTCTTCAACCTGAGCCCTGCATAAACTCAGTAAATATGATGATAAGCCTTGGACTCACACCACAAATAACACTTCAAATACTGCCTACATACATTTTACCTTGAGTTTTAAAAGCTATCTCTACTGTACTCCAATACATCACTCGTACTGCTCCTCCTTGGCACGCTACAGAGCGGGTGGAGGTTTCCTAAGGTTCTGCAGCAAATCTGCATCTTTTCTAAGGTCTTTCCCCCCCCCTTTCATTTCTAGAGCACAAGTATTTGTATCCTCTCTTTCCACAGAGAATTGATCTGGCCCGGGTATCCTCCGTCATCACTGCAAAGGGTCTTTGAGAGTGAGCTATTACTAACATGTAATAGGCGCCCCTAAGCAGAGCCTGGCTCCTTCTTCCTGACACCTGCCCTTTCCATCTTGATAACAGTCATGAGGTCACCCCTCAGGCTCCTTTTTCCAAGCTCAAGAGACCCAAGCCCTCAGCCTTTCCTCATCAGGGTGATGCTCCACTCCCTTAATCATCCTTGTGGCTCTGCACTGGACTCTCTCCAGCAGCTCTGTGTCCTTCTGGAACTGAGGGGCCCAGAACTGGACACAAGATTCCAGATGGGGTCTCACCAGGGCAGAGCAGTGGGGACGGAGAATCTCTCTCAATCTACTATCCACCCCCCCTTCTAATCCACCCCACTGGACCGAAAGGGTGCACTGAGAGACAAACCTTGGATTTGAATTTCATGATCTTATACTTCGGTGAAACAGCGTCATTAAATTCCTTGAAAACACTCATCATAGTTACTGGAGTCTCTGTCTCTCTGCCAGTGGATAAGTCCATTTCCTGCAAAACACAAGTGAGGTTTCATGAATTAACAGACACTGCCAGCAGACATGACTTCAACATTTCCAAGCTGACATCAGTCGCATTTTGCTTGGCTACTGTGAATCACACATCTCTTTAGGGGAAAGCTACGATGCGATCAGCCTTGGCTTCGTGAAGCCCTAAATTTAAAAAACATTAGTTGAAACAGCAGGTTTGCAAAGCACCCTGGTTTTTAATACCCTTCAAGATAATTTTAACTCCTAAGCAGCGAGTCTAAAGGTACAGATTTGTCTACGGGTGTTAGCTAGGGTTAGGAGAAGCAACACTCTACCCAGCCTCTCACATGTGAAACACCATGTAGACAGTGTACTTTACCACCTGCATCAGACAACACTGGCTTCAAGAGTCCCAGAAACACACTACTAGAACTCATAACGTGCCATGAACAGAATGAAAGGTACTTATGTCTGACACGCTGAAAAAGATGCTACTCACCGTTTCACGTGGCAGGAGATAAACAGTTCTCTCAATGTTTTTCACTGTCACGCAACAGCTGACGTAGGTGCTCGCAGATTCAATCCAAACTTTGCCAAACAAAAACACCACACCTGAGGGAGAAGGACAGAGCAAAGAATTCAGTGTGAATTCTTAAATGGCATCACGCAGCCAGTCTGAGTTCTGTTCCAACAGCCCATTTCTACCTACGTTAGTTTGGCAGCTGACAGGGAGAAGGAAGGACAGTCAGGGAAAGCTGAAGATATTCAGAATGCCTACACTGTCAACATGCTGAATCACTATCCATCCATCCATCCATCCATCCGTATCTCCATATCAATATCACAAGAAACTTCTTCCCAGGGAGGGTCCCAGAGCACTGGAACAGGCTGCCCAGGGGGGTTGTGGAGTCTCCGTCTCTGGAGACATTCCAGACCCGCCTGGCTGTGTTCCTGTGTGACTTGGTCTGGGTGATCCTGCTGTGGCAGGGGGATCGGACTGGGTGATCTTTCGAGGTCCCTTCTGATCCCTAATGATTCTATGATCCCATGATTTTATTTCTCTCTATAACTACTTGAAAGCAGAGAGGCAGGGGTCAGTGTGTTCTCCCTAGTGGGCAGTGATAGGATGAAAGGAAATGGCCTTCAGCTGCACCAGGGGAGGTTCAGGCTGGATGTTAAGAGGGATTTCTTTGCTGAAAGGGTTGTCAGGCACTGGAACAGCTGCCCAGGATGCAGGTTGAGTCTTCATCCCTGGAAGTGTTGAAGAGAAGGGCAGATGCTGCATTGGGAGACCTAGTGTAGTGGTGCTGACAGGGCTGGGAAAAGGTTGGACTTGATGGTCCTGAAGGTCCAGCACAAACTGTTCTATCTATTTCACTCTTCAGCAATATAGACCAATATAACCAACTCATTCTTCTGGCACTTCAGTACCTTGAGATGAAGACTCTGCTGCTGTTACTACTACTACAACTGACAGAAATACATTCTGAGGACAACTAGAAGCTAATAAATCATAGGAAGTTTTCAGACAACCTAAGAAATCTTGAACCCTAAGGCAACATCTGTAACCCACGTAGATATTCAAAAAGCCTAAACAGAACAGGACTACTGCAACTGCAGTCACTGTGGGCCACGTCATCGTTGTACACACACGTTTCTGAGCCACGGAGAACTTGGCACGAGCACAAAATGCTGCCAACTGCTAATGCAGCAATATTAAACGTTGAACTCACACACAACAAAGCCAGCTAACCTCACGTGCAGGTTAACAACTACAAACAAGCTTCCAAGTACAACTCAAAAACGTGGCTACATCCAAGCTCCCTTCCTTGAGTCCATGACATTCTTCCTACTGATGAAATCAGAAATATTAGAGCTGAGGTTGTCTCACACAAAGAAGATTCTGGAACCCAGGTTCCTCTTTGTTCTGACGACTCACAAGTCTTTGGCTAAGAGTTATAATTTGTCTCCGGCGTGCAATCTCTCAAATGTAAAGCCACCTTTCTCACTCCATTAGCTCAAAGATAAATCAGTGAAGATGCACTACGATGGATGACAGAGGAAGAGTGACAGGCTAAGAAAAATCACTTCTTGAGTGCTTGGAATAGATGTGAGCAGGACTACTTTCGTCAACGACAGAGAAAGCTGTGGTTTTGAAGATGATGAGAGCAAGGATGCAAGTTTCAGCTGCACAAAGTATCTCAGAGATTTTAATACAGAGGCAATCTTCAAGATTTAGACTGTTTGAATAAAAGGATCTAGAGAGGGTTGAAACTACAATTCTAAGTGACAGGGAAGATGAAGCTCTTGGCCCCCTTCTTTTTTAGGGGGATAAAAAGCTCACATAGGTTTGTATCATGCAGAAGTGTGGGTGAGACCACAAAACAGTAGTTGGTTGCTTGAACAGCTGGTAGCATTAAGAACATAGAGATATTAACCTGTCAGGAGCACAGATATAAGCAGGTGAGGTATAAAGAAGGATACATACACCAGTCAAGCGCAGGATAAAAGCCTTCCTGAATTGCAAAGACAAGCTTCAGTGAATGCTAGCACAGAGAAATGAAGTGGTCTTAATCCCCGTATTTCATAGCAGCACTGAAATTTATGATGGAAGGAACCTTTGGAGGTCACCTACCCAAACACTGCACAGACATTGTCATCCCACATCAGAGATAAACATAAGAAGAGTATCAGACCTATCCCCTGTGAGCCTGATTATAGGAAAAAAGAAGAAAAAAATGGAGTAAAGCTTATAAAACCCTGAATCACAGAGCTGTTGAGGCTGGAAAAGATCTCTGAACTCATCTGCCCAGCCCAGGATCTGACATCACATCAGCCAGACCACTAAGGGCCACAGCCAGGCTGTCCTTAAGCACCTCCAGTGAGGAGGACTTCCCCACTGCCCTAGACAGTCCATTCCAGGGTCTGAGCACCCTTTCCATGAGGAAGGGCTTCCTAACATCCAACCTAACCCTCCCCTGGCAGCTTCAGGCCCTGCCCTTTTGTCCTGGTGCTAGTTACCTGCAAGAAGAGCCCGACCCCCACGTGACTACAAACTCCCTCAAGTAGTAGCAGAGGGCAATAAGGTCCCCCCTGAGTGTCCTTTTTTCCAGGCTAAACACCCCCAGCTCCTTCAGCCTCTCCCCATCAGACTTTCCCTGCAGTCCCTTCCCCAGACTTGCTGCTCCTCTAGACCCACTCCACCACCTCAGTGTCTTTCTCGAAGCGAGGGGCTCAGAACTGCCCCCAGGACTCAAGGGGAGGCCTCCCCATTGCTGAGTACAAAGCCTGTGAAAAGAAAGATCCTGCTACCAACCAACAGACAAGCGAAGCGAAGAGATGGAGAAATGTCTCACAGAGGGGAAAGAAAGGGCAGTTTTGATTCATCATTTCTTTAAAATGTTAATAGTAGCAGAGTTCTTAAGTTCTCTGCCTAAGATAGTAAAGAGAGTTATGAAAAGTAAGCCTCCAAGAAATCATTAAGTGTGAAAGAGTCCTATGATTATGCTATGGTATTTACTCTTCAGGCAACGCATTTGACATCACAGCAAATGAGGCATAAACAAAGATCATGAACATGTTCAACAAAAAGCACTATCACAATTTTTCCTTCCACAGTACTAATTGAAAACAGGTGCAGTCTTTATTATTCAATCCTGAAAAAGTCATAATGAGAAAAGAACACTCCTTGCATGCGAGGAAGAGAAATCCTTTCATAATTACGTTCCATTCAGCAACCACTGACTTAGAAGACAAAAAAAAAGGAAAAAAGAACAATAGCGGGGTCTCTAAAAGTAGCAATTTTGTGTTAGAGGCATTGATTTCATCAAGAAATGTATGATTATCACCACTCCCATCGCCACACTGTTCAGCTCAGCCCAGTCTCATATAGAAGTTTGGCATCCCAAGTCACAACAGAAGGTGTAACAAAGAAAACACAGCTGACTCGATGCTTACGGGATCAACCCCAAAAGCCTTCAACAACACAGGGAACATTCAGGTAAACTCACAGAAAGCACAAATTAGGAACCCAAGATCCTAAAGCTGTTGATGAAATGAGAGGATGGATGGGAAGCGCTTAGAACAGGCACAAACACAGCTTCTTTTGTCAGGGCTGAGATGAGAATGCTGCAAGTTTTGAAGCCAGAAGAGCTAGGATTCACACTTCAACTGCACAAGGGAATTAATCCAAAGACAGGCTTCAAAATGGATACAGGGAATCTAGATAAAACCTTGTTTCAGGCCACCTTCCTCCCTCGACAGACTTAACTTTTCCTTCATATTAAAAAAAAACCTCATTCAACTGCTATGTAGAGGTTTTTAACAATCCAGCAGAATGTGAAGTCAGAAACAAGAAGCAAGCATGCTCCACTGCTGCATTGCTGGGTAAGAAATGAACAGGGTTCTAAGAAGGTAAATGGGTCAACAACACTGAGCAGGGTTAACAGCTCCCTTCCTGCTACTGTATTAGACCCAGAGGTGACATTCTTACTTTCCCCAGACACAGTGCCTTGCACTAAGGGCTGATGCAGAAAAAGATGAAGCTAGGAGCAATACAGCACAGTGACACACGGTAGCCAAAGATAACTTAGGCAACTGAAGATCCCAGTTACATGAAAGGAATTAGAATGGCATTTTCTGCCCTTAACTGGTTACCTGGCTGACTGTACTGATCTTCATAGGCATCCAGCCAGTAAAATCTGAACACTTGATCGTCATTTTCCCCATTCACAAGTGGAAGCAGATTGGGGTCCAGCTGAACTTCTGCCACGACTACATCCGCTTCATCCTCATCGATTCCATCCCAACACGAGACACCGGAGACAGAACTGCACAAGGAGAATGAGAAGTAAAACTGTGACTCTGCTGTAACTACCACTGTTTTGCTTTATCTCACTCCCGTGGTTTCACCCCTTTCACTGCTCTTTCCATGACCAAGCAACGTTCCCAGCAATTGGGTTTCCTCAGATTTCTTCTGAAAAGAAGGATGGAGTCACAAAGAGAAACCCACGTTTCAGCCTTGGTCACGTGAGCCTGTACATAACAAATCAATCTCCATCCGGCTGTACAAGCTGCTCAGCAGGAACAACAGGTAACTTCAACAAAGCTACCTTTTCAGCAGTCAGATGTTCCTGTTTGATAATTCAAGTACATTACAGTTTGAAGTTAATGGAAACATGAATCAAGATTATTCCAAACAACCAAAAGCCCTTAACACTACACAGGGAGTAACAGTTGTTCATGTGAAATTACTTCTAGCTACAATACTTTCAACTACAGCTAACATGACAACATACCATCACAGATGCTTAGGACACACACTGTTTGCAAGTTTCCTTACTTGAAAGTTCCCTGGCAACTTCAAGGCATTCCTGCACCTTGAAGTTCCCTGCTCATTACACTTCAAGGTCCAGGAATGCCTGCTATGTGGCCATGTGCTAAATTCCAAGAACCTCGGGTGTTTTCTAACAGAGGAACTACAAGGACATTGAGCAGTACCATTTTTAACATCACTGCAATAAAGGTGTCACAGAGCATCCTCCTCGCTTTGTCTCTATCACAGTTATCTCTTAAAGACAGATAGGAAGCTAAATCTCAAGTTTGTGGATAATACAAGGCTGCTTGGTGGAAGAAATCAAAAGAGATTCTTACAGAGCAGATGTCTCACTCTTTTCGGATTCCAACTGCTTGGACTCTTTCTTTTCCATCTCCTTGTCTGTCTTCAAGCTTTCAGCTGTCTCAGGTATAGTTTCCACATGCTCTGCTTCCATGGGTTCATCAAAGTCCTCCTCATCAAAATCCATCGTATCCTGATCATCATCTGCCCACAGAAGTAAAGGCTTCAGTCATTACACTACAGCAGCATGCAGAGACAGCATACTACACGCATGAACACGAGACACAGCATTAATACCCAAAGTATTGCATTTCAATTCTCTAAACATCTAACTAGCATAAATCAACACGTGTTTTAACAGGAATCATAGAACAACCCTGGTTGGAAAAGACGACCTAGATCACCAAGTGCAACCTTCCCCCACCAACAAAAAGCCTCAACACCTGATCGATCGAAAACACAAACTAACTCACTCCCTGCTGCCACTCGAGCAGAGCACGAGGCACCATGGCTACACAGCTCTTCAACACCTCCAGGCATGGGGACTCCACCACCTCCCTGGGAAGGCCCTGCCAGTGCCCAACCACTCTGCCTGGAAAGAATTTCTTCCTAAGATCCAGTCTAACCCTCCCCTGCCTCAACTGCAGACCAGTGCTCCTGCTTCTGTCAGCAGGCACTAAGGAGAAGAGGCCAACACCTACCCCACCACAACCTTCCTTCAGGCAGCTTTAGAGGGCAATGAGGTCCCCCCTCAGCCTCCTCCAAACTCAACCTGCCCAGCTCCCTTAGCCTCTCCTCAGATGACTGGTTCTCTGAACCTCCCAAGCTCTGCTCTGGACCGATTCCAGCATCTCCATGTCTCTCCTATCATGAGGGGCCCAGAACTGAACACAGGACTCAAGAGGAGGCCTCACAAGGACTGAGTCCAAGGACAAGAGTACTTTCCTTCTCCTGCTGCCCACGCTCTTATTGACCTAGGCCAGGATGCTGTTGGCCTTCCTGGCCACCTGGGCACCCTGCCATATTTAAAGAGTTTGCAGAATTGATTTCTGATTTCTTTTCAATACCTTTCTCTTGTGTTGTCTTCACTATCCTCCCATTTTCTGCAGCTTTCTGCACATGCTTGGTATCCTCAATCACAGAGACAGGTTTTGCNAGTGCCTTGCACTAAGGGCTGATGCAGAAAAAGATGAAGCTAGGAGCAATACAGCACAGTGACACACGGTAGCCAAAGATAACTTAGGCAACTGAAGATCCCAGTTACATGAAAGGAATTAGAATGGCATTTTCTGCCCTTAACTGGTTACCTGGCTGACTGTACTGATCTTCATAGGCATCCAGCCAGTAAAATCTGAACACTTGATCGTCATTTTCCCCATTCACAAGTGGAAGCAGATTGGGGTCCAGCTGAACTTCTGCCACGACTACATCCGCTTCATCCTCATCGATTCCATCCCAACACGAGACACCGGAGACAGAACTGCACAAGGAGAATGAGAAGTAAAACTGTGACTCTGCTGTAACTACCACTGTTTTGCTTTATCTCACTCCCGTGG
Source organism: Upupa epops (assembly GCA_013397515.1). Taxonomy (NCBI): domain Eukaryota; kingdom Metazoa; phylum Chordata; class Aves; order Bucerotiformes; family Upupidae; genus Upupa; species Upupa epops. Next base: position 234,159 of record VZRI01013645.1, on the reverse strand, counting down.
TTTCACCCCTTTCACTGCTCTTTCCATGACCAAGCAACGTTCCTAGCAATTGGGTTTCCTCAGATTTCTTCTGAAAAGAAGGATGGAGTCACAAAGAGAAACCCACGTTTCAGCCTTGGTCACGTGAGCCTGTACATAACAAATCAATCTCCATCCGGCTGTACAAGCTGCTCAGCAGGAACAACAGGTAACTTCAACAAAGCTACCTTTTCAGCAGTCAGATGTTCCTGTTTGATAATTCAAGTACATTACAGTTTGAAGTTAATGGAAACATGAATCAAGATTATTCCAAACAACCAAAAGCCCTTAACACTACACAGGGAGTAACAGTTGTTCATGTGAAATTACTTCTAGCTACAATACTTTCAACTACAGCTAACATGACAACATACCATCACAGATGCTTAGGACACACACTGTTTGCAAGTTTCCTTACTTGAAAGTTCCCTGGCAACTTCAAGGCATTCCTGCACCTTGAAGTTCCCTGCTCATTACACTTCAAGGTCCAGGAATGCCTGCTATGTGGCCATGTGCTAAATTCCAAGAACCTCGGGTGTTTTCTAACAGAGGAACTACAAGGACATTGAGCAGTACCATTTTTAACATCACTGCAATAAAGGTGTCACAGAGCATCCTCCTCGCTTTGTCTCTATCACAGTTATCTCTTAAAGACAGATAGGAAGCTAAATCTCAAGTTTGTGGATAATACAAGGCTGCTTGGTGGAAGAAATCAAAAGAGATTCTTACAGAGCAGATGTCTCACTCTTTTCGGATTCCAACTGCTTGGACTCTTTCTTTTCCATCTCCTTGTCTGTCTTCAAGCTTTCAGCTGTCTCAGGTATAGTTTCCACATGCTCTGCTTCCATGGGTTCATCAAAGTCCTCCTCATCAAAATCCATCGTATCCTGATCATCATCTGCCCACAGAAGTAAAGGCTTCAGTCATTACACTACAGCAGCATGCAGAGACAGCATACTACACGCATGAACACGAGACACAGCATTAATACCCAAAGTATTGCATTTCAATTCTCTAAACATCTAACTAGCATAAATCAACACGTGTTTTAACAGGAATCATAGAACAACCCTGGTTGGAAAAGACGACCTAGATCACCAAGTGCAACCTTCCCCCACCAACAAAAAGCCTCAACACCTGATCGATCGAAAACACAAACTAACTCACTCCCTGCTGCCACTCGAGCAGAGCACGAGGCACCATGGCTACACAGCTCTTCAACACCTCCAGGCATGGGGACTCCACCACCTCCCTGGGAAGGCCCTGCCAGTGCCCAACCACTCTGCCTGGAAAGAATTTCTTCCTAAGATCCAGTCTAACCCTCCCCTGCCTCAACTGCAGACCAGTGCTCCTGCTTCTGTCAGCAGGCACTAAGGAGAAGAGGCCAACACCTACCCCACCACAACCTTCCTTCAGGCAGCTTTAGAGGGCAATGAGGTCCCCCCTCAGCCTCCTCCAAACTCAACCTGCCCAGCTCCCTTAGCCTCTCCTCAGATGACTGGTTCTCTGAACCTCCCAAGCTCTGCTCTGGACCGATTCCAGCATCTCCATGTCTCTCCTATCATGAGGGGCCCAGAACTGAACACAGGACTCAAGAGGAGGCCTCACAAGGACTGAGTCCAAGGACAAGAGTACTTTCCTTCTCCTGCTGCCCACGCTCTTATTGACCTAGGCCAGGATGCTGTTGGCCTTCCTGGCCACCTGGGCACCCTGCCATATTTAAAGAGTTTGCAGAATTGATTTCTGATTTCTTTTCAATACCTTTCTCTTGTGTTGTCTTCGCTATCCTCCCATTTTCTGCAGCTTTCTGCACATGCTTGGTATCCTCAATCACAGAGACAGGTTTTGCTGTGTTACTGGGACGAAATGAAGTTGGAGGAAGACTTTCCTTCCCAAGATGAGCAGGAGCTTTCTTCGACATCGGGGTGATTACCTGAAAGATATTTTAGCCACAAGTTAAAGTCTACTGAGAGCAAAAAAGGGGGGAGAAAAATCTATCCCTCACTATTTGCAGAACTAGTAACCAGGGATAGAGGAAAAGCTCCAAGTATTTTGCAGCTTGATAGCTAAACCCCTCTTGAGTAATCTTCAGATTCCATAGCATCAGAAATGATGTGATGTGCTACTGCTGTCAATTTAAAATGCTGTTTACCACAGGCCATGGTTGGCATCTAATGAGATCTGTGGTGATCCTCCCCACACAGCATTACTCCACTCCTGAATTAAAACCTCTCTGTTGACTGTGTCTGTCATGCAGGAACAGCCTGGAACCACTGAGAAGGCTAACATGGCAGTTTACACCGCTTTCCCCATAAGGGAAAGTGTCAGGACATCTTGTTCTAGAGAACAGAGTGCTTCTCCCTTGGATTTCACAGCAAAGAAAACAAAGAACCATGTTTCAGCATGGCCTGCAGGCCTAAACCCTGAGGCAATAAGCACAGTGTTTGTTTTTCAGACAGGATACCTCTACGGAGGCAGCTACAGAATGTCTTCTTACTCAAGTGTACGAAGAGAACTGAGCCATGACCAACACAACAGCAGAGCACTGCATCTACTGGCCCTTAACCTGCATCATAACTACAAGATCCTTTCCAATAGATCTCCCTCTTTTCCAACTCTTTCAACACAGCTCTTGAACTGAAAGGCACTGGTGATTATTTGCAGCACAGTAAGAGTTGACATCTCTATTACACAGGTTTGGACAGACTGGATTTGCCCTCTACAGCCTCTCACCGCACATCTCATCAAGTCCTCCTCATTTCCCAAAACTCCCATCCTTACCAGTCTGTCCCCCATTTCACTCCCAAATCTTCCACAAGGATGAAACTTCTATCCATAGCTTCAATTTTCCATGTGATTTCCATTTCTACAGACGAGCTGCTTATGCTTTTCCACACCCACAAATACTCTTTGCTTATTTCACCTCCCACCACCTTTTCCTTGCCACAAGGATCTTATCTACTCTTAGACAAAGAGACACAGCAGAAGCTTGCTCTCGTGTAATGTTCCTAACAGTATACACTATCACAGAATTATCAAGGCTGGAAAAGACCTCCAAGATCATCCAGCCCAGCCTGTGACCTGACATCAGCTAGATCATGGCACTAAGGGCCACATCCAGTCTTTGTGTACACACCTCCAGGGATGGGGACTCCAGCTGTGCAGTCCATTCCAGCATCTGATCACCCTTTCCGTGAGGAAGGGCTTCCTAGCATTCAACCTAACCCTCCCCTGGCAGCTTCAGGCCCTGTCCTCCCATCCTCTAGTTGCCTGGGAGAAGAGCCCAATCTCCCTCCACCTGTCTACAACTTCACCTCAGTTGGTTATAGAGAGTGATAAGGTGCCCCCCTGAGTTTTTCTTCTCCAGGCTAAACAACCCCAGCTCCCTCCTGCCAAACTTTAACAGCAATAACCTACTAGTACACTAAAGATGCAGAAAGACTGCATGCTGCTCGTGCATTAATACAGGAGGAGAAGACACAGTAGCACTGCTAGGAAAGCTAATGAGAAAGGTAATTTCTAGGAGCAGAAACAAACCAGCCTTCAAATCAAGCAAAACACAGACTAATATTTACTAACGACAACTTGGTTTTCATTTTTGCCTTTACCTTCGGAGTTTGGGACTGCACAGAGAAAGGATTCAGTGGTACTCCAGCAGATCTTTTCCTCTTCAGCGTTATAACTGGTGGTGGAGCTATCTGAACGGTCTGGATATTGAAAGAAAAACCAAAGTGACAAAATGTAGATGCTGTTCACGTGTTTTCTTTTGCCCTAATAGCTTTTTCCACCAAAGCCAGAGAAGGCCATCTGCCAAGACAACACACCTTCTGTTATACACCTTAGCCACGTAAAGAGCAGCAGCTCTCTGAGTAATCAGCCAACCCCAAGCTGACAAGAAACTAGACGGCTGCACTAGTACAGGCTCTACATAACCAGGGTCCAGTACTGTTGGCTTTCCCAAGCAATAGAGTCATGCAAGTCACGCATGGTGATGACACGTGTGTAGAGTGCACCCAGCACATGTGCTACGGAAGAAATCCATCTTAGATCTGCTCTTAGGAAGAGCTTTACTTCCTTGATGTGTTCCAGGGCAGACTAAATTAATGCATTGAGGTGTTTCAAGCAGATTTTATTAACATACTTACCTCAGCGTTAAGATCCTGAAGAATATCCCCGAGTAAATCATCCTTTGATAGATCCACAGTTTTCTGGAAGGTAGCAGGTCAGGCAAACAGTTAAAGGTGAAAAACCAGTCAGGAGAGCAAGAGCAGACAACTAAAGTCTTTCTACAAGGCTTTCAGGAGTGCTCTGTGCATGAGACTGTAATAAGAAATTAAGCCCCACTAGACACCAGGAACTGAAATCAGCCCTTGCTTTGTTTCCCATCCCACTAAAAACCCTGGAAATAAGGTAGGAATCTTTAAATTAAAAAGTGTGAAAGCTTACATCCGTGTGTTTCTTTCCAGCACTCGCTATAAACATGGACTTAATTGTGTTTGGCTTTGACACCGCAGATTTTTTCACGTTCTTTTTATCAGCAGCAGCAGTTCTGCCCCCTTTGCCTAAAGAAAAACAGACAAAACACATCCTTTACACTCTGGCTTTGGAAACCAAGATCCTTCCTACGGGCATAAGAGAACACATATCCCATAGGAGACCGTAGGCAAAACTGTCCTGGTAGTGATTTGAACTCAGTTTGTGGATTTCTATCTTCTGCATCACAAGGTCTGCATAAAATCCACAGCCACAGAACTACAGATCTTGTAGTAACACATCACTTGGCCACGTTCCCCATGTACTAATGCCAATGATTTGCCCATTTTATGTAGCTTTCTAAAGCCACTGGAAGACAATCTGCAGTGGTCGTGCTCAACCTACCTTTCTTATTGGAACCAAGAGCATCATCATCCAGATCTTCATCGAAGATTTCCCTTCCATCTTCTACATAACCTATCCCATCTGCAGAGAAAAACAAGTAGTTAAAAATGTACATTTTATATTTGATAAAAAACTTGTTTCTAAATTAGATCTTGTGATTTGTGTGGAGCCATTCATAATCACTTTGTCTCCTTCTGTGTAGAGCAAAAGTCACCAGTGTTAGAAACCACAACACCCTCAGCTGTTATCTATCAGAGTAAATACTAATTAAAGTGATCAAAGACAGTACTTTTTATTTATACCACTGTAACTGGAAATAAAAATTCAAAACCAGTTCTTAATAGTAAAATATTCTCATTGCTCTCCTAATGTACTAGGAGAACAATGCCCAAGATTCATCCCACATAAAAGCTTATCATTTCCTTGTCACCTAACACAGAATCACAGAACCACCTTGGTTGGGAAAGACTTCCTAGATCACTGAGTCCAACCATCCCCACACCAACACAAAACCTCAATACCCGATCGATCAAAAACACAATCTAACCCACTCCATGCTGCCACTCGAGCAGGGCATGAAGCACCATGGTTTTTAAATCACTCCTTCAGGATGTTGTAGAGGACAGTGAGGTCCCCCCTCAGCCTCCTCTTCTCCAAACTCACCCTGCCCAGCTCCCTCAGCCACTCCTCAGACAACTGGTTCTCTGAACCTTATGAGCTTGGTAGCTCTGCTCTGGACCCGTTCCAGCATCTCCATGTCTTTCTTATCATGAGGGGCCCAGAACTGAACACAGGACTGGAGCTGAGGCCTCACATGGGCTCAGCCCAAGGGCACCATAACTCCCATTCTCCTGCTGACCATGCTATTCCTGATCCAGGCCAGGATGCTGTTGGCTTTCTTGGCCACCCTGCTGGCTCCTATGAAGCCAGCTGTCTCCTCCCAGCACCCTTAGTTCTTTTTTTGCTGGGCAGCTTTTGAGCCCCTCATCCCCCAGCCCGTAGCAGTTCCTGGGGTTGTTGTGACTGAACTGCAGGACCTGGCACTTGGCCTTTTGATCCCTCAGACAATTGGCCTCAGCCCATCAATCCAACCTGTCCCAATCCCTCTGGAGAGCTTTCCTGCCCTTGAGCAGATCAACACTCCCACAGAACTTGGTGTCATCCACAGACTGATGGAGGATGCTCTCAATCTGCACACTGAGGTCAGCAAAAACAACCTTTAGTAAGACACTAACTATAAAATGCCTCAAACCAGGAACACAACGAAGCCTGGTTGAGTTGCAACATTACAATCAAAACTCTCCAAATGAATCTTAACTTACCATCATCAACAATCCAGTCATCATCCTGTCGCTCTCTGACCATCTTGGAGTATTCTTCCTCATCTATTTCATCATACACACCGGTGAACTCCTCCACCTGCAGTTAAGGTATAATGAGGATTAACTTCCCATACTGTTATTCCCTAAGTAATCAGTAAGAACACAGAAATTCCCAAGAAACTCAGGGTTTCCAGCACTGTGTTACCAGTGTTGACAACTAGTAAGCACAGTTATTCATTCAGGTTGGTTTTCTGTCTTTAACAGAACACAAGCTAGTAATTTCAGTCACAACAACCCCAGGCAGCACTACAGACTGGGGGATGCTCCTCATGATAGGAAAGACATGGAGATGCTGGAATGGGTCCAGAGCAGAGCTACCAAGCTCTGAGGGGTTGAGAGAACGAGTTGGATGAGGACAGATAGAAGGAATTGGGCAGGGTTAGTTTGCAGAAGAGGAGGCTAAGGGGGGAACCTCATTGCCCTCTACAGCTGCCTGAAGGGAGATTGTGGATGGATGGGTGTTGGCCTCTTCTCCTTGGTGCCTGCTGACAGAAGCAGGGGCAAAGATCTGAACCTGAGGCAGGGGAGGGTTAGATCAGATCTTAGGAAGAAACAGTTTGCAGAAAGAGTGGAGAGGCACTGGCAGGGAGGTGGTGGAGTTCCCATCCCTGGAGGCACTGAAGTACCCTGTAGCAATGGTGTTTCACACCTTGCTCAAGTGGCAGCAGGGAGGGGGTCAGGATGTGTTTGTCAATCTCTCAGGGATTGAGGTTTTTTGTTGGGGTGGGGATGGTTGGACTCGGTGATCTAGGAAGTCCTTTCCAACCAGGATTATTCTGTGATCCTGTAATTATTTTAATGATCACGGGATGCTCAAGCTCAAAACTGACTGAAGCACTGTCAGGATTTCATCCAAAACAGAGCTCATACTGCCAAAGGAAAAAACAACACAAATCCTAGCAACAGGGGCTCCTGACCTTAGGCCCTGCTCAAACACCAAGAGTAGCTCAGTGAAAGGTGATTTGGTGTGCCCAAGCACGATGCTGAAAGTCTGTGTCTAGGAATAAATTTGCATGTTAATGCATTTCAGGCTTCTCTAGACTTATCCACCTCAACACAGAAGTCACTTCGTGTTGGCATTACAATTAACGGGGTGATAGCAAACTTACACTGATCTCAGCTAAGTACTTCAAATGTTGGGTTGCGTGTGGAAACACAGCATGTTACCATTAATGGATTGAGGCAACGAAAAGCTCTGGAATTCATTTGAAGTTCATAATCATTTGAAGCTCATTAATTTCAGAAGTCAGTGCTTCCCGTTGGGACAGCTATCACGTAACATCAAGCACGTCTGTCTGGCAGTTAAGAAAACTGATTTAGCTTGGAAAACATAAAGAAACAAATAAATTATCCTGAAAATGAGCAAAACAATTACATTCTGAAAAACACACACCACTGAAAACCAAAAGCTGATCTGAAAAGCAAAGGTTGATACCCTCATTTCACGTAGATGTAATTAAGCATCTCCCCTCACATTCACATCTGAATCAAACAAGGAGTTTTCACCTCATATTTCAGTTTTTCTCCAGCTTTGGCTTTTTTCAGACGTTCCAGTGCTGCTTGCTGGCCTCTTCTGGACTTATTCTCACGTTTAGAACGTGATGTTGCAAAGCTTCCAGACTCATGCATGGCTGCAATTAATTACAAACAAGAGAAGTAGGTTGAATAATGAGCTGCTGTTATCTTTGATGCAGTGTTCAGTGAGGTACTAACGTACTACATTCTATGATCCAACAGTTGCAGTTCTGCTTGCAAATCGTTGTAGACACTTACTTGGGTAAAGGATGGCTCTTGCTAAGTCAGTGCTGGAATGATACTGAAGGCACAGTGTCAGACAGGCTCACAGACCAGACCATGCCAGTTCATTCAGTAAGAAGCTACCACCTAGATTTCCAAAGCTCCTCTAAAATCTCACCAACCTTTATCTGAAAGGGATCCCCCCTACTCTTTCCTTGGAATTTCCAGCTCCTCTTATTTTGCATGTCTCCATGACAACTCAGGAACAGTCAAGCTTAGAAAAGGCCTGTATTGCTACAAAGCAGTAGTGAATTTCTAGATGGGTTCACAACGCTGAAGAGTGAAGCCAAACTGAGAGGAACTAGCTGACAATAAAGTCTGACACCCCATTTCCTCTAACATTTCCCTTCAGCAACACCCTCCCCCAGCAAGGAGTTCTCCATTTCTCCCATTTCAGTGTGGTCATTTATCTGACCACAGAGGATCAATCCAGTCCCAACCTAACTTACGAAAGCAGACAGCTACACCGGGAACAAGGCTGTGCATTGATCTGCATGCCCCCACTGCAGGTGAAAGACACCCAGGGCTGGCACAAGCCACCAGGCAAGAGCACAACAGGCCAGTCCCTTCCAGTGACAGCAGAGATGGAACTGCTGCTGACAGAGCTGCCCCAGGCTGTGCGCTGGGAACGAATAGGGATTTGTATTCCAAGGCCTAGGATGTGCCAAAAACAAAGGGACACTGACACTGTCTGAGCCCAGAAGTGAAACAACCGTGCGGAGGCCACACTTCGGCCGTATTTACACAAGGTTCTCGGTCAACTGTTTGCGTTTACCGCAAGGCAGCACCTGAGGCCACGCACTCCTCCCCGTGTGCAAACGCACTGCCACCAACCAGCCTGGAACCACCCGCTCACCAGCGTGTCCTTGGGCTGCGAGTGCCTGAGCTGGTGGCCCGTCCCCTACGCTCCGGTGGAACCGGCGCTGTTGCGGGGAAGCGGTGGGCACAGACCGGCCCGCCCGCTGTAACACACACCCGCACCCCGCACCGAGAGGGTCCCCGTGCCTGGGCAGCGGCGGCCCGAGGCGGAGAGACACGGAACGCTGTGAGGTGAACGGAGTGGGGTAGTGGGGTGGGGGGGTGTCTCTGTCCCGGCCCACTGCGGCGGGGAAGCCCTTTCGGAGCATTACCAGCCCGGCCCGCCGCGCACGCGCGCTCCCGCACCAGCGCGCGCCCTCCTTATCCTCTATCCCTTCTATCCCACCCCGCCGCCGCCGCCAAAACCAAA